>JARJDS010044594.1:0-30371 GCA_030264155.1 Atheta pasadenae
AAAACGCACCAACATGCTGCGCCGAATTGCATTCGCAGAACATTTGCCACCGCATCGCACCGGCGGCGTTCGCACACATATTTCATTCGTGTTTCTTTTTCCAGCTTTGATATATCGACACAATAATCGTAAAATAAATTTTATCTATATGCGCATCGAATATAGCCCGCCTGCGACCGTGAAACGCAGCGAATCCCACAAATGCACGCCATACTTATTCATTGCATCGTAACACTGGACGTTACAGAATTTAAACATAAATATTTGAATGCACATAAATAAATTTCCCGGCTTTAATTAAACTTAAAAATCAAATAAATTCAATATATAACTATTTATGACTTTAACATAAAAATAGCAAATATATTTACTGGATTTTTGTTAATAAAAAAAACAGGGTAACATTTTTGGCAACAACCTTAAAATTGCAATAACAGTGCAACCAAAACTACAAAGCGCGTTTAACAAACATTGTTTTTCCGGTTGGGGAGGTCTGTCCGCATTGTTATTGAAGGGAAAAATTTAAAATTCCATTACGGCAAATGTGACACCTCCGATTGTAAATATGATTTTCTGGTCCGATTGCGATCGGTCCAGCAGAGCTGACCACGGCTGCGCTACCGCCGCCGACGCCACAATTCCAAAGCACAAAAAACGATTGGAAATACGCGAGGAATACGTGATGACTATCGCCGCCGCACGCACGTTTCGCCATGCATTAACTAGCATTTGTGTCGAGCTCGTCGCGAATTTCGAAATGAGAAATTTACAAAACCAAAACCACCACAAATGCATTTTTTGCAAATCTGGATTTTCTAATTTTCTTTCTGTTTTAGTGAAATTTGAACTTAAATTTTGTAATACTTTCATGTTTTCCTGTCCACACTTTTGATATTTTCTTTTTGTATTGAGTGTGGAGTGTGCGGATGTATAAATGGAATCTGAAAAGCTGCGAATAGCTGCCGCAGTTGCTGACAAAAAAATAAAACAAAATAAAAGAAATAAACTCATAACGTGCTAAAGAGAGATAGGGGAAAAGTAAGAATAAAATGCGTGTCGAAGAAAAGGTTAAAAGCGAAAAAAGTTTTGCTTCTTTTACACTTTTAAAAGCATTCGCTCGAGTTTTATCAACGCAAAACTTGTTTATTATTAAGTGGTTTTTCTTATTTTCTTGTTTCCCTTTTCACTGCAGATACAAACAAAAAACATCACAAACGCAAATGTCTAGTTTTCCAAATAATTCAAATAATAATACGATAAAAGTAAATAAACGCAACAAATGGCATTAATTTTAATATAGAAACACAACATTAACATCTAGCAAAACCAAACATGAAATGTTTTGTTGTAGATACTTTCAGAATTTTACGCTTTATGAAAATATTTACTAAATTGTGTTGGCGCATGTTCCAACACGTATTTACAAGACCTTATTAAAGTGCATGCATTCACTACAACCTTTTCAAACAAAGTTTAACTGAACGTGCACCACTGTCTTTGTTTCAAAACCTTGTTTTGTAAATGGCAAAACCTGATTTTGGTACATAAACTACAAATCCTTTATTTCGTAAATGTATGTTTTAACAATAGCAAGCCACCAAACAAAATGATCTTTCTGTGTCACGCTGTAGAATTTAATATTGCGTTGGATTTTGCAACTTTACTTTGATGCATCCCATTTGTCGGCAGACAGAGCTGTTTTGATTCGAAAAGTTTTCCTCAGCTTTTAATTAGCAGCAAAACTGCAACGTTTCCTAATTAAAAGACTTTAACAGTCGCATATCTCCAGAACGCACAAACTGACACTAGTGCAAGCTAAACTTTTCTGTGCAACTTTTTACTCTATTTGTTAACAATTTGTTGTTTGTTTTCAATTATTTTTTCCAACCAATTTAGGTATGCCTTTATTAAATTGCAATGTTACGCCAATAAAGTGACGCAGCGAAGAGATCCGAAGTAGAAAGTGAGTGGACAGCATAAAACGCTAAGCCGATTAGTCCTTTTGAGCAGTTTCATTTTTTGAGGAATCGCTTCACGTGCACCTCCTGTCGTCCTGTAACAACAAGACAAAGGCAACGTTAAGAATATCAGTATTACGTTTCCGCGTTATGACATTTTTTATTATTAAATTTTTTTCCAGGTTAAGTTGCACAGTGTGCTCAATCGTGTTTTAGAAAGCCAAAGATTTTAAACTCCATCTATATCTTTCATATTTACTTCCACGAAAAGTGTCGTTCATTAATATATTATAATATTATATTTGATAGTTTGTATTTAGTTTGTTAACTGGGATAATTAACATAATAAAAAAATCGTTTCTTTGCTGTTTTTAATCACACCAGCGCCTTAAACGCAGGCAACCCAATATACAATCTTATACAAAATTATTAATATTTTTTTTATCATCACGAAAACCAAAATTTAAAAAAATGTTATGTTAAAATTATATACCCTGGAAACAATAAATAAATAAAATGTCACTATATAATAGTGTCAGGATACTGAGAACATAGCTTAGTTAGGTAAATTGTCAAGCGACACACTGTGCGCTAGTGCCTAAATCAAATTGTGTGCGCAAGCAGAAGAAGCGGACAAAGAGACCGGAACGTTTTGTATTTTGTTGCGCGGCACAAACAAAAATGGAAGGGCTTAAAGCTTAAGTGAATAAAGCGATTATACCTGTAGAGCGTGCCTCGCCCGAGATGCTTTATATTATATTATAGATTTGTTGTCTTTTTTTATTGAATTAGCTATAACGAAAGAAGGTTTTTAAAGACAGATGAGTGAATTCGATTAGGATGACGACTACTACAATTTGAAAATGCTTAGAAGAATTAAAACCAGATTCAATTTGTTTAAAAATAAAATCTACCTAAGAGAATAATTTATATAGATGTCAATAATTCAATTTATATTCTTAAATATTCATTTCAATTTCAATGTTCTTTAATGCACCAAATTAAAATCATGAGTCATTAGTTATTCTCTGTGTCGTGTAAAGGTAATCCGTGCAAACCCTGAACCTTCGACATCAAATGCCGAACTGATGAAAAATCTAAACAAACTCGACGAACGACGAGATTAAAGCGGTTCTTTTTTCCGCTCGTGTTTGGCGTTCGTCTCTGATCTGGCTTTGCACTTCCTGTGGCATGGCCAAACGGAAATTTCTCCCTCGCCCAAGATAACGAGTTCCGTGCGTTGTAGGTAAATAAGACGAGGGTGGCATGAGCGCGCGCCTGCACGGACTACAAGATCACGCCGAATGACGTGCACATAATCCGGAATGGTTTACAAGTTCCTCCCATCAACCTTCTTTGCAACGCTCGACGCTTGGTGAAGCTTTGTACTGGCGTAGTCTCTTCACCTTCCATTGCCGCCGGCCCTCGTGAGATTTACCTTCAGGGGCGATGCGTCGACGCCATACCGGGTCTCTTAATAGGAAACCATGAAAAACGCGTTAATCAAATTTGTTTAAATAAATAACAAATCAGGTTGGGTCGAGCAAGCAAATCACGGTTATACGGATTGCCGGTGTCTTGTTATAGTATTTCCGGAAGACAATATGCTTCACATATTCTATTATCCTAGCGCAACCCGTGAGGGATTTAACATATGACCAAAAATTTAAAAAACATTATAGAAAATTTACTTTACAAAATCATTACGAATTAAATTTATAGATTATAGGTTTAGGTTTTCCAACAAATAAAAACTATTTTTAAATAATATTCATTTTGTTTTAGATTATTTAAATAAAATTTAAAAATATATTGTTACAAGTTTCTGAAGAAAAATAATAATACTAAAAGTACATGTTTTTTTTGCCAACAAGTGTCCTAAATGTACCTGCAGTCACTCATTTTTTTCACCCCGTAATGCTTGCGCGTTTGTCGGGTAATTTTCAAGATACCTGCTGTTGATTAAAGTGGTTTGTAATGTAAAATAATTATTTTAATAACGTGTAATTTGTTATTTCAGCGATTACGCATTTTGTAAAAGCGTACGCACGTGGTGGCAGTTTAATGTTGAAGTTGAGGTTGAGGAAACTTCAAGTAAATGCGGCTTATATATTTTAATAATAAAGCGATATACGCTTAGATGACTTGGCACATAATCGAAAATTATATGTTAATTGAGGTCGCACTTGGTTAGTGAAATATTACAAGTTGATAATGACAAATTAATTACTTTTCATAAAATAAAAATAAGACTTTGAACAAAAACTAAGAATATAATAATAAGACATTATTTTAAATTTGTAATAATAAGAATTAAATCGATAACTAATAAGTGGTCAATGACTTTTACAATCAAAAGTAGAAGAATTTTTTACCTATAATGGCTTCCTTATGGTTTTGCTCTTTGTAAGGCCAAAATATTCCTAAATGTTAAAAAATTGAATAATCTTTATAAAAAATCAAAAAGAAATAACCATAAAACATTCTTCTCCTCTGTTAAATATTAATGTTTTTTTTCTTTTAAAATGGCCTTACTAAGACCCTGTAAAGCCATGTACCTTAACAAGGCCAACAGGCAATCAAACGAAACCGTTTTGTTTGGCCCTGAAAGGAGCATGTTATTCCACGCTTATTGCGTAAGTTAAAAAAAAAAACAAGAACATACAAATTTTAGTTTTAAAAAATCTGCGATGATTGCACAATTTCCGAACGTACAGAAAAAAATTCAAAGATGGAGTTGAACTAAGCCGTGATAATTACGAACGAAGGGAGTTATGAACTTTGGATGTGCATTGTTCGTCGAGTGCGTAATCGTTATGCGTGTTCCACAGCTAAAGCTTGAAAGCGCTGTTTCAAAACCGGTGCAAAATCCACCGCATTGCGCTGCGATTTGAGGTTTTGAATCACTTCCAACAATGCCAGCATTAACAGTCAACGCAATATAATGCACATAGAAATACCGACATAATCAAAAATGACTTTTTGTTTATACATGCTTATTAAACATTTACAACAACCCAGCATAATCAATAGCAACGTAATCATGCCAAACTATATTTACTGTTTAAACTTCTAATAATAAAAATAAGTTTGATTATAAACATAAAAAGTATTATGTTCTTTAATCAGAATGTACTGCCTAATGTGTTGCCTAAGTCAATTTATTCTTTTGTATTTGTACATGCTTGTATGGTATATAAAAGTTTAACAGTAAATTCAATTACATTTCATCAGGTGTAATTTCCCATGTGCTTACATTGTAGCGCACATTAAATACGCAGTTCATTTAATTGGCAATAAAATCCAGGCGTTAATGTAAAACCATGTCTGTTGCCACTGCTACTCCTGCTCCAGGGTTGCGTATGTAAATAGTACACTCGAATATTTCTACATTTCGCCCAATTCGCGAATGAACGCAAATTACTGTTCGTACGTAAATACCTGCCGTTACACACACGGATGTAGCTAACCGCTGGCAAACAATGCCGCATATAATAGCAATTGGCGCCGGCACACCAAATCGCTCGGATTATCACTTGAGTGTACCTACACAATTGCGCGTCGCAATGAGAAAATTAGCACGTTTTTCAAATCAAAAAATTTCATTCGGTTACAAAATAAAAACAGGCTTGGAAAACTCAACATTGTTTGCAAGGTTGATAATCTGGTGGAGATTATTGTTGTCCGTTTTTGGTATTATCAACTGTTTTACAGGGTAGGTATTAATAAAAATAAAAGATGAATGCGGGGAAAGAATAACTCTTTTTTCCCTCAAACTCGTTTTAATGCAAAATAAAATCAAACCAAAAAAATATAGAAAAACCAATTTACTCAAAACTTTAAACAAAGAACTTAGCACTGTTTTTTGATGTGATTGTAATTTTTTGCATTTAATTTTAGGTAGGTAGTTTGACGTTTTTCCATTACCTAACATTATACAATTTGCGCCAATTTAGTTAGCTAGAAATTGGAATTTTTACAGATTTTTTGTTTTCTGTTCAAAAGTGTACGGTAACGCGTACGAAATAAAAATCAGTAGCGCGTAAACTTTGCTGTTAACGCTCGTCATTGCTACCAATCAAAATCGGTTATTTTTCATTAGGAAAAAAATTCAAAACGGTCGAAATTGCGTGTTTGTAATCAAAATGGCGCAACATAGTTATTGAGAGTTTCTAATTTAATAAAAAAATACGAAAAGAAAACAATTTAACACCCAAAACATCAAAAATGACAAAACAAATAGATATTGTACTCTAAATTAGATATGTAATGTACTATGGTTTGTATTCTCTTGTGTTTTCATGTTTTCAATGAAAGATGAGGTATTTTACGTCATGTTATAATCTTGTATCTGATAAATGTTAATTAGCATTTTCGTGGTTTCGCCCAAACACATTGACTACATAAACAAACTCAACTACATATCTGCCTCGCTTTGTCTTGCGTTGTTGTCTTGCAAAACGTGAAAAGCTAAATCGTTGGCACGCGGAGAACACCCAGCACTCGTCGGTTGTTAAATGATGAATGTTGCACGTGCACGAAGGCGAATTGGTCTAACATTACGCCCGACACGTTGTTCCGTAGCACGTACACGACCATAATAAATTAGCGGTCAAAGTGACGTAATTGTATTATTTCTGTAGACTCTACTTGTCTTGCACGCGCCAATCATGTTCAAGCGGCATCAAAGCGCCATCTTGTTTGAGTGTACCAGGACTTATAGTTTGACTTCTTACTTCCAAACTGTTCTTTTGTACACATTGTTTTTACTTATTATTGTTGTTTGTTGTTTTACGTGCTTGTGTTGTTTGGTTTTCGATTTTGCGGCTGTGAGTGTATACTTACCGCGGCCTCGTTTCCGGCGAATAACTCGAGCGATATTTACAGAGCGCAAGCCAACAAAAAGCAAATTATTGTTTATTAATGCGCCTGTTTTGCATATCCAGCCATGGTCTGCTAGTATGCATTCGCAATAAGCAATAACGCCTTATTGCATTACATTTGCCCGGCGCCTCCACTGCCACCACTGCTGTTGCACCGCAGAGCGATGCAAATGCAATTGAATGCGATACGGATGCGGGGGAATGCAAAATGCAGCTGAATGTGTCGTGCGCTTTGTTTCACCACTTACCAATCCAAATTGCAGTGAGAATGCCAAACAATGTTGCGATGTGAATAATCTACTGAAAATCAATGTTAATAGGTTTTCCTTGTTGGCAATGTACCTACATTATATTAGTTTGAAATTTATTATTATTATTAACTAATACAAATATTTTTAATTTAAAAGAAAAATACTACTATATCTACTTTGTTAAAGTACACTTGTTTACAAATGTCCTAGAATTTATCGTATGAAACGCGTCAAATTGTTGTTTTTTTGTACACAACCATTTTTAATGGCATTGTTCAATATTCTATTTTCTCTCAATTTGGAAAACAACTCGCAATATTTTGTAGCTCCCAATGTCCCGGCGTAGAGGTGCAAACAAAGCGTGCTTATTACACAATTTTTGAATTGAAAATACACGCTTTTTATCGTAGGCACAGCGGCACAACGCGCGCAAAATGTTTATATTATTAATGTAAACGCTAGCACGTAGCACCACAGAAAGAGCAGCGACAGCAATGGCAACAACGTAAATAACGTAAAAACACGTCGGGAAAAAAGGCTCAGCAGCAATTCGCAACACTCTGCGTGTGCTCTATTGTTGGTAGCGTCGAGGATGCCAATGCTGCAACATCGCGCCGAACAAACACATAAAATACACGCAAAAATAAATTAACCTAGCGTCAATAATGAACGCGCTGCTCGTGTTTTCAGGCAAAAGTTTGCATATTACTGAAATTGCAAATCGACCACGCGTGGTTGCGCAATGTGCTTGTGTTGCTCAGGGGGTGGCAATCACGATCATCGCACCGAGAAGCGATATGATTAAATGTAAACACCAGCAATGGTAATAGGAGCAAAGCAAGCGAAAAAACTGCTGAATTTTAAAAGCCATTTCAAAGTATATGAAATGATACCTACTAGTTATTATTTTGGTAAAACATGTAATCACTAAACCTGTATTTCCATTCTATTTTTTTTCGCTTTGTCTTAAATTTCTTTACTTCGCCTTCATCTGTACAAGTGTTTGAGTGTGTAGCAACTCTCTTCCAAACATCCAAAGATCCCACAAATAAAATACGCCTGCGAATGTAAATTGAAACGAATTCCACGTGGCGTATTTGGCGGCTGCAATCGAAGATAAAAAGTCAATTTTAACTATTTGAAATGGATCGCATAAAACGCCAGTAAAACGCTGTCACCCACCATCTTCGTCCTGACTTCCACATGCCTATAAAATCTTGTGTTGTGTGACTGTTTGGTTCGTGTCATCGTTTTAGTTGTCTAGCGCAACGAAATTGCTGCGGTTGGTTGTAAAAATGAACCAGAAAGTGCGCGGATTTCACTCGACTATTACTTAAAAGTTTTGAGAGCCAAACAGTTCGTGTGCTCACGTTTTACTGCCAGTATACATTGAATACCATTTGAACTCCTCGAATTGTATTGTAGATTTGTAGTACATAAAACAAAAGAATTTAGTAGTTTGTATTTGTTGAGAGACTCTTTGTTTTTGATGTAGTGTTCGCATCATGATTGGTGAGTGTACATGAAAGGACGAAAATCAAGCGTTAGAAACCGCCAACAGCCAACCACCTACAAGCAGATGCGGTCCTTGGTCCTGCTGGGCCTTGTTTTCGTCATTGCGCCCCGGGTCTCCCAACAAAGCCAATGCCCAAACGACAATTCACCTCATTTAGCAGTCCGAAAGCAATTTCGAACTGTAGATGTCCGCTTGTCTGCATTTTCCATCCCGCTGTGTACGCATTTTGCCGCTTGCATTCATCATAAAATTGTTATCGCCAATAGAATTCCGGTAAAATCAAAATTAATCACTATTTAAATGATATTTGCTTTAAAATTACAGCTGGATTATATTATATGTATTTTTAAAATTTATAAACAAAGCAATTGTTTGGATATTTTAACTACGACTTCTGTCATTAACACATGTACGTAATACAGAAATCTGTCATGCAAGCTTTAGGTGCAGAAAACCACCGCAGGTCGCCAAACGTTAGCTAGCAAGTGGTTGGAAAGCCAAATCTCTCTTCAGTCCGCTTTGGTGCGCTATTACTGTGGTCGTTGTGCGCCATGTCGAAAGCTGGATGCAAATGACTTTGAGTGGCCACCATTAACCGCTTTTGAACTCGTCACACGTCAAAGTCACACATTGGAAAACAATACAAGCATTCACATTATTTCCACATTAAATTCTAATGTTATTTAATTTAAATAATTAGAAATTCAAACTTTTTAGCGCCCACTGTGAAAAAACTTAAGACTAACCTGAGTTCGTTGACGAAGAAACAATTCGAATTCATATCCTTATTTTCAATTCCCACACCCACTCTCTTTTCTCGAAACCGTGTAGCCCAAAGTTGAAACCTCAGTTGAGCTTCAACGCCGACTCGTCTTCGGCCAAACCATAATCTTCTCTAAGGACGTTATTAGTTCTACTAGTCCTTATTAAGTTTACATGCAAGAGTCCCACTTAGTTCTTTGTCCTTCGTCATCCGCAGATTTGCCGAGCGAGCGAACCGCGTTCCTAGACCGATTCAGAACATAGCCGCGTTGGAGTCTGTGAATAGAGGAAGCATTTTATGTCGATGGATTTGTTCAAAGAGTATGTGCCTGGGCCTGTGTGTGGTACAGCTATGTGCACGGCTTGCGGTTGCGGCCACAGTTGATATTGAAGTCGATGTCGAGAGAGTAGCATGCCGACGAGGCAGTTATCAAAACCATAATCGCTATTTTCCTCTTTGCTGAAACGCGCGCGTTGCGACGCTATCGACCGCGTAAACCTGGATTACGCCGAATTAATGGTCTAGATGTAGAAAGGAGTTTTTGAGAAACACCCACTGAAAATGTCCAAGAGAGTAGTTTGGAAGTCCTACATATTCCTACATGTTTTTCCTTATTATTAAGACATTTTTGTAATTATTTAAAAAAAAAAAGATATATATTTTAACCCGATTTTATAGTAATAGAATATTACTTATTTTAGAGTTGATAAAAGCAGTGTATACTCCGCCATTTTGAAATGATTACTCTCTAGATTTTAATAATACTGACATTTGTTCCTTAGTACAGTCATTTTTAGAAAATATAAGCTGCAGTTTGGTTGGCACCATATGAAGCTTTCATAATATTTATGTAACTAATATCCCATAGCAAATACCTGTCGTTATGAGCTTCATAACTTGTTTGTTTCCAGTGTCCCAAGTGTTCACATACCGTGCGCTTTTCACAAGAAACAAATAATCACACGAGTTGCTTGAAGTTGAAAGGTTGAAACTGCATCCTGTGCAAATAACAGACACTTCCAAGTGAAATGCAAAACGATTCTACACCCCGAGTTGAAGACAAACGCCAAAATTCCAGAAAACACAACTTCTTCACCGATATTCTTGAGTTTGACGATGCTTGACGCTCAACACAGTGTAGTCATGCTTGCTGCTTCCAATGGCAACTCATCCGACGGACGCCAAGGTGAAATTGAGGCGGCAAACTCTCGGTTATAAAATTCTTGCGGCACAAGCGGAGCCTTCGGATAATGATTCAACTTGAACGCAAATATTACTACTAGCCACAGAATACTGCTTTACTTTGGTTTACTTTACTTTAGAGAATGCCATGTTCAGCGTTTATTTAAATTACTTCTCAAAGTAGACATTGAATTCAAAATTTGTTCGAATTTCTCAATAACTTCCAGACCATCCTCTTTTTTATTAGCTGAGTTTTTTAGCTGTAAGGGTCGTTTGACTTTAATAATTGTTAAATGAAAAGAGCTTAATCGCGTAAAACGGGAATAAAAAAGTTGAACGTAATTAATCAGTCACTCCGAAGATAATTAATGAGAACCGAACACACCGCACGTTGGAAAACAATTTAAAAATTAATTATTCCATAAGAATAATATTTATGATGTTTAATAAAAAAATTATGCAAATTAATAACTTAATTTATTAACAAAAATTATCTGCCAACAAAGAAATTATTGACGGTCCAATTAAATTTAACTAAACAACTACCCAATTTTTTTGTAATTAGTAAACTTAATTTTGTCTGTTTATTATAAATGTTGTAATGCTCGCGCACGCATGAATATTAATAAACGTGATGGATGGACCAGAGCGCGGCTGCCGTTAGGCGCACAGAGAGAATGTGTTATCTTTGAATTATGTAGAGATCAAAGTGGAATTTCTAAACGCATGCATTATGAATATAAGAGCCGGGCGCGCTCAGCTCTTTGCGAAATCATCATTAAAACATTATAAAGGTCGACTTTACAGCGAAGTTACCATGCCTGCTAGCGTTGAGGAGTTATTCGTATGCGGGCGACTGCGTTACGTGCGATTTGGTATGCGGTCCACTTCTTTTCATGCACTTCCATACCGCACGGAATTGTTCGGGCGGTGGCTGGGGGTGGAAGTGTGCCCACACAATGCTGCATACACAATGACAGTACACGTTTCCTGAAAATTTTTAGGTTTGCCGCACACAGGTATTTTGGATGTTTCGGAGTGCCATTGCTTGAAAGTTTTAAGAGATGTGGTTGTACACTCGTAGAGTGGGCTATATATTCAAAGCAAATAGTCATAGTCTTTTTCGAGTAGACTATTATATTATTTAGGAATGTGTTTTCATTTCTTAAAGTTTGTTTTGATAACAAAACAAATATTTTGCATATGCATATGGCAATTATAATATTAGAGTGTGGCAATACTTTAAGAAGTTGTTTATAGGTGTAAGAAATGTTCTCGTTAGAGTTTTTTTTTTTTTAATTCCTTGGACACAAAAAAAAATTGAATTTTCAAACGTATCATCAATCTTTATCAGGTGTGACATACGTGTAAACCATATATGCACGTTTGAGCACAAAGCAGGATAAAAAAAAACTGTAAGTAAACTTTCTTTGATCCTGGATCTTTCAGAGCAAACAGACGAGTATACTAACACCGCCAGCACCTAGATACTCTGCTTACTTTCTTTTATCTCTAACAATCTCTACGTACATAAACCTTTAGGATTAGTTCTATTCAATAAATAATTTTTTTTGTAACAAGATAGATTACTGTTTGATTAAAAATACATATAACGATATTGTAAGTTGTAAGTTTTGTATTTGCTGCGTTGTGTAGTTTTTACGTGGCCTGTAACACGTTGTTGCTTTATATGTACGTCAGACGATGGGGTTCGACGAAATTAAATTTGTAATACTCTCTTTCCCTGTTCGGCGGCCGCTACGACTTCACCCTTCGTTGTTTCGACCAAAAGGTCGTGTGCAAGGCGATGTGGCAGACGTACGACGTACATACGAGACGACGTATTATCCGAAAAGGGAATGCCGTAAGTCGCCGACATGCGAAAAAGAAGCTGAAGAACGCAGGCGTGCCTTGCATACACTTTACTTTGTTTCGTTTCGCTTCAAATTTTTAACACACACATGCAATTTGAAAGTACACGACGTCCGAAAAAAGACAAGCCATCGGGAATGTGTTTCCACTTTAAAATCTCATTCGGGAGACCATGAATAGTTAAAATCTTTGAATTTTTCAAAGGAAAACACGTAAAATTTTAGAAAACGCAAAAATTAAATAAAACTTTTGTGTTTATATACTTGGGTATTTGATTAAACTAGAAAATTTACATTTTTTACTGTTCCATCTGTAATTTAATTGAAACGTAATTAAAATAACACGCGCGCAGACGTTTATTACTTGGTATATTTATTATTTATTCATTTATTCAAATTGTACTCACCGCAAGCTTTTAAAAAATCTTCATTCAACTGTTTAATAAATAATCTATTACGGCATAATAAATGTGTTTGATCTTCATTATATTCGCTAAATAATTGCCGAATCGAATTTGCGCTCCAACTCGCAACGCACCCTTAACATAATAGCCACCAATTTAGCTCGTTCCCTCAGCTTTTGGTGTATAACAATAACAAATAAATTGATGCCGACTTCCAATTGTTCCAAACGAAGCGTGGAATCAAATGCAAATGTTTACGCATGGCGTGAAACACAGCCTCTCTTCAGTGCCTTAGTTCGTTTTGAGCGTTTTGTTCGTGTTTTACGCTTACGAAATGCTTCGACATTAACATTTATTGGTCGCGCTCGTTCATTTATCCACCAGCCAAAGCAAGCGAAAGCAAGGGCAGCTTCCGTCAGACCATTATGCTTTCTCGTAAACTTTTTATTCTCCTCGTCTTTCTTTGTGATGTCCGTTTGGTATTTTTTGAAGCTTTATGATTATAAATCTCGCGCGATGACGAGGGCACTTAATGTGCACCGTCGTATCGGTGTGTGTCGGTCTATTGTCTTTGCCAAACGGAAAAGAATCTGCTCGAAATATACAAAAAACGTGAAAAAGTGCCGAAAGAATAGAAAGCGACGCGTTATTATTTAAATTTAAGCACATTTGAATCTTAGCACTTAATCCTACTTTTCGACGCGTTGCGATTGTCGACTTTTGCAGTGTTATGAACGCTGTGGGTGAGACGTTCTTTTTGTCTGTGGACAAAAAACAGGATTTCAAAAATGGACGTGTACGCGAAGAGCACTTTGAATGCCTGTACGGACTTACGTCCACTCTGGAAAGAGAGAATAAGGTCAGCGGAGCGTGCATTTTTTGCAGTCTTTACTACTACCAACTAGAACTCAGTGCCAGAGATGAAGAAAGAGATGGAATCTGCAAAATGGGAAGCGAATGAGAATTATGATTATTTTTATGACGTAATCCTAAAAGGTTCCTATTCATTTTCATTTTCGTTTGCATCAAGTGTATATACTTTTACGGCTCTTACAAAAACGAAATGGTTTTTACTCGGTTTGTGTTGTGCAAAGTACAGGATGGAAAGGAAAGTAAAAAGTAATTAAGGTAAAAATTTTAACAAAGATTTACCATTTAACATTTATATTTAACAAATTTAATATAATTATTTTATCTCTCAGAATATATAAACTATAATGTATTATTTCGAATGGAAATTTATTACATCTGGAATTTGTAACGTCTCAAAATAATTGCAATTTTTTTAAACTATTAATTAAAAATTTAAATATAAAATAAATCCATAAATATTTAGAATAAATGAAGCTATAAACCAATGTATTTTACAAGGGAATGTTCAACAATACAAATCAAAATATTTATTATATTATAAATAATAAATATTTGAGTAGGTAAATATTTTAACCACACAAAATGAATTTTCAATAGCTGTAAAAGCTTTGTGTAAGCTTACAAACTGCTTATTGGTGCTCATTATTTCAAATTACCCAGAAAAGTTAGACCTTTCAGAAGTTGCGCAACAAAATATTATTTGTAAAATTCCGTTAGTTCCGTTAATGCATTGACGTCAATTTGTGTTCACGCGGGGTTCTTCTTCACAACAAACACATTGACTTACGATGAATACACGTGGCAAGGTAGTAATTTTTTCGTTCAGAGGAATGGCAAACGTTCCATACTATGCCATACTAATTTTCACAACTCATGCGATAAATAAGATCCACCCAAACCGCACAAACAAACTAAATTTATACTTCTAACTTATTTCTAACACGTAAATTTATAATGCGTGTCTTCAAAGGCGACAACTATTATTGAAAATTGTAGGTAATTTGTGTATCTTTAAATCATACAGTACATGGCACAAAGGTCTTAAACTATATATAATTTAGTAACAAAGATATAATTAAACTGCACAGATAGTATTTGGTAAATGGAAGTTTTTCTTCTTTTTTTTTGACTTTTCACAGTTTCTTCCTACATTTGTTTCTCTTTTACAATTTTTTCTATTGGGGAATTTGCTTTGAGTTCTGTCGCACCTCCTTTTTCTCACTCTAGCTGGTCTTCTAGTAGTTATGTAAGTTTATAACAAACAAAGAAAATATTAGACACTAAAACCATAAATGACATTTTTAATGTTAACATCATTTTGCTATTATTAATTACCTTTATCTTTATTAATTTACATCAACGCCATTACAAACTGTAAAACTATAATTAATTAATACCTAATCCGCTTTAGATTTACGCTTTGTGAATACAATCAAATCCTATTTACATTTCAATTAGTCTTCACATAAACTATGTGCCTTCTTTGATGCGGCTTTATTTCTATAACGTACGTTGTTACACTTATTCGGTATTAAGGACTTGGAGCAGAACAGAAGAAGGTAGCTAGTAGCAGACTAGATTTATGAAACATTAATGCATAATCATAATAACAGCCCTACGCTAAGGGCCCAAACCTCCTGGCACAATTTGCTTTAGCAAATGCAACTCATCCGAAGAGAGACGACCATAAAGACATAACTAACCGAAGAGATGTTGCACAAGACAACGGTAGCAAATTAGATGAATAGTCGCGGAATTAATACAGAAATTGATTAAACAAAATTGTTTAGACTCACCATATAAAAGTTTTAACTTTAATTTAAAGTTTACTCAAATATAAAGATTTGTTTAGAATGCTCCTGAAAATTATAAGCAACCACATTTTATAGTCGCCCATCTTGCATACGTTTACGGTGGATACACAAGGAAGGATTTCTATTCGTGGTGGAAAGATGCAAAGCATGATGAATCCTTTACCAGCTTTTAGCTTCGCATATCATATTGGGTTGCACCGGTTGGAAGAAGAAAGCGCAGCAGCGGAGCACAAGGTTTGCATAAACCCGACGCGAAATTACACTTTCAGTTTAATTACCAATTGCTCCGGCCGTTTGCAACCGTTATAACCGGATTTGGCGCGCGCGCGCTGCACAAGGCGGCGAAGTTCGTCAGAAGTTGCGCCCCTCATGCGCACTTCATGTTTATTATAATTAGCGATTGCTATTTTATTAATTAACGCCTGCACATTGCGCTGCGAGCAGCATCCGATGCAGTCATTAATCATGATTTAATTTAATACAACTAACGCAATAGTTACGACGTTGCGCACTCTGTAAACCGATGCATTATTCAGAGACGCACGGATACGTAATCAAAACAAGAGTAAAACTTAAAATTCCATCAATTTTAATTTAAAACTGCGCAAGTAGGTTAAACTAAGTTTGGTTTAATTGTAGAAATTGAAAACCTAAGTTTATGCCTTGAAAACAATATAATCAATTATAACCCACGGAATTAAAGCGATATTTTATTTGTTTATTAAATTTACCGGAAATATAAATATAAATATAAATATCAAAGATAAAATTGTAATTTAAGGAAATGCTAAGGGAAAGGTAAGTTTTTTATGTGAATAAACTAAAATGCTTTTGTTTTTTATTGTGAATTTTTATAGAAAGATTTTTATCCTTATAAAGCCACGCAAATCAATTCGCTTTGATTAACGATTGGCCTTGCTAGGGTACAAAAACCTCACTATACATACCAGGAATTCTGAGACTATGTTTTATGGCGATAATATTAGGTATTATTTACAAGGATTATTCAACTTTTTAACATTTAGGAAAGTTTAGGCCTTACAAAGGACAGACTCATAAAATGGCCATTATAGGTGAAACATAATATTCTTGTCTCAATTCTATTAATATATTCCTAGTTAATAACATGATGGTGTTCCAGAACGAGTAATTTTTAATATTGGCTTTGTTAAGACTTATTCTTTGGAAGGCCATTTAGCTGAGCTTTATAAAAGTTAAGTTTGAGAAATAGTAATTACATCTAGAGCAATCGAAAATGGTTTATATGTTACACAATCAAACAAAGTGCTCATTAATAATTGATCTCTTTAATTTATCTTGTAAATATACTAATAAATCCTGTTTATTTGTTAAGATGGCCTTCCATGGTACACCCACCTTATAATAATAAACAAAATTTCCAATAAACTTATCAAGTTTATATCTTTGGTACTATCGATCAACAATATTGTGTAGTTTGTCCTGATATCGTAATTTACAATTTCCATAACTTTACCCTAGGTGTTTGTTCAATTATCTCGGCACTTTCGATATCGCAACATTGGCATCCCTTTGTGAATATGTAAGATACGTGCAAATGCTACACTTTCCGGCATTATCGTCCCAAGCAAACTGCTCACTCTACATACAAAGCGCATTCATCGTGCATTAGTCTCGTACAATAGCTTGTGCTTCTGGTGCGCAACCTGGCATTGCTGGCAATGGCGGGCGATGTGATGATAACCTGCCAAAGCGTCTAACACGGACACTCGCCACCACCGCCGCCGCCGTTGTCGAATAGCAGCCTGCATTCAACGTTCGTGTTTACTATAATATTATTATTAAACCCGGCGGCTAGATAGAAGCGATAATGATATATCGCATAGTGAACATTGTTGACGACAGCTTCAATAGTGCGCAGTTTGCTGTGCGAGATAGTATTGATGCAAACAACATTTTCGCCCGAAGCCTTTAACATGGAGTAAGAGCAGATCAAGCTGATGCAACTAACACAATAAGTGTTCGTATCAAGCAGTAGCAGAAGGAAATATTTACAAAATAGTGTAAATTAATACAAAAGTTATCAACAATACATCAAGTGCATCTTCAATAAGTAATACTTTACGTAACGTTATTTTAAGAAAATATGTACGTAGTATGTAGTTTTTAGAAAAGGTAGATTTGGTGTTGTTGTGGCAACCCTTCTTGTTGTTGTTTTGGTTAACGCGCATAGAGCATAATGGCGAAGCGACAGTAGCAACAAACAATGATGGCGCGAATTCAAGCGTTGGTGTGTATTCTGGTGCAACAAACGAGGTGGTTGGTGATGTTTACACCATGTGCATGCGAAAACAGAGCGTTACTCTTGCTTGCCATAAAAATGATTAATTTGAATCTCGTCCGCCCCCTGTCGACGTTTTACATGCGCCGCCAGTATTTAATTATATGCATGCAAACCGTTATTTAATGCGGTGTGTTTTACTATGTAACAACATGTTTGAACATATACATATACAAGTTCATGCACTATAATATTGTGTGGTTTATGAAAAATTTACCCGAAAAGTTTTAAAATACAAGATAGCAATTTTTATGGTCTAATATTAAAGCTATTCTTGGGACATGTTCTCCGCCAAAATTAAATAATAAAAAAAACTTCTGGTCGTCTAGTCCTCAGAGCTGGCTGGCGCTTCTGGCCGAGTAAAAAATGAGATCCCAAATCGGTTTATCGAAGTTTGATGAGATCAACGCACGGAAGCGTGGTGCGCGGCAAGGCCCTAGGGCGGGGGATGTTATTTCGCCGGTTTGGTTTATCGAAGGGACAGCACTAACACAATTTGTCCATCAGGCGTCCGTCCGTCCATCTCGGCAGGCGCCTCCAGGCAAGCCGGATTGGAGACGGTTGCCAATCGCTTCGCACAGCGCCAGGACCAGCGAAGAGGCGGCGACAGACGAAATAACTTTGCAACGCTGCTTCTAGTTGATGGATTACTTAGCAAACAATGTTGTCGGTATTTGGATGTAAAAAAAAACATTTTTGTACTAATTATAATTTGTAATAAGTTTAACCAAAACTTGGTTAAGAAACGTGTTGCTTAAAATTGACATTCCTTATTGGAGATTTTTTTGTTGAATTTTGTTACAGAGTTTTGAATGAACCTCGCTGGAAATCAGCGGAAAAGTTACAAAGCGGCCCGAAACCGCAATGCGCATGATGGTGGTCCTCGTAACGCCGCAAAACGCAATCAAAGTACGTGATTTATTCATTAGCTATCCCACTTTTGTGAAACGTTAGATTTCCCTTAGGCGTACAAAATACCAGTTACACCACCCATGGCAATTTATATTATAAACATTATTAATAATTTCAGTTATTAATTTTATAAGTATCTATAACATATTAAGGGGTAAAACCGCTCTAATATTTTAGTAAAATCTACAATCTATCCTTTTAAATTAATTTTTCCCCTTATATCAAACAGGATAATATTTTAAAGAATTTATGAAAAAAAACTGAATTGGATAAAATGGATAATCTTGAACTGGCGTTACCCCTTAAAGTTGAAGCGGCATATGTGGATTTGCAGACCTAACGTTTCACGTCATACGTCACAAATTGCTTTAATCCTTCTAACCTCACTAAAATCATGTATAATAATGCAATAGTACTAATTAACCTTTTCTTCTCTCAGAGCTCAGTCACGACTTACTGTACGCTTGCAGAGTAAAAAGTTAATGGTCGTTTTGCATATCATTAACACATCTTTCCTTTTCACATCTTAGTCGCAGAGCATTTTCTTTCCCTAACCACTAAGCAAATCCGCAAAAACTTGGCCGCGAGGTAGTATTTTCCCGTCTTGCGTAGAACAGCCTTTGGCACTTGGCACGAGTTTTGGAAACTCTCGGAGCAGTTAATAAAAATTAATTTAATATTCAGCACTCCCTTAACACGAAAGTTAATCTTGCACACATATACAGACATAAAAAAATTTGAATGTTGGAGGTTTCTTTCGAGTGTAACCGATATTAGTTAGGATCCAGAGAAAGCCTTTAAGTCGCTCGAGTGATAAAACATGGATCAGCAGCTCGTTGTCGGCAATCACGGGGATGGCAGTTGAAAAAAAGGAAAGTGTTGGAAAGTAACGGGAATAAGGACAAACCCTGGAAGTCGAAGAGGTGTATTGCTCCCCTGGTGATAACTTCGGCTAGAATTTATTCTTGCTTGGCGTTCCTGTTCGATAACCGCGTTTTCAAACTTTCCACAGAACAATTTTGGGGGTGGCTTAGGTTTGAATTTAAGGCAAATTCGAATATTGTAGACGCACATTTTTGAAAGCAATATGCAATTCTTTTAAGTTATTATTTTACTTTAGGTTATACTTTACATGAAAACTTAAATTTTAAATAAAGTCAGTAAATAATAATGAAATAATTTATTGCTAAACTAAATGTATTATATATATATATCTTTAATATTAATTTGTAAATTTCATTACAAACAATGTTAATGGTGTTAACAATGTAAAAATCAACCGAAATGCTTTCGCTGTCATCAACTCTTTGTTGGCTTTTGTTGGGATGTCTTGCGCCCATCACGGGCCGTTAGCTGCTGCCGGTGGCGACGTCGACGGCGGATAGGAGGCGGCGTTGCTGCGGCGTTAATTGCCAACATTACCGAAACTATTACCGAAATCTAATTACGGCAATATGCCAGGAATTCTGAGACGACAATTATACTAATTTGCACCTATTATATCCCCGTCTTAACTATGAGTTCGGCTGCGATTTAATGTCAAGATAGACTTAATTGGTAAGGCATTTTCGAGTACGTCGCGCGGCACGACCACTCGAAGAACTATGCAGCGCTAACGCCTCAAACCGTTTCTCCACCACCGTCGCGTCGCCCCTAACCGCCACCTTCGACGCCGGCAAGTTCTGACGTCGTTTCATATTGTAATGCGACCGTCCCTTACTCCACTCCGCTACGCTTCCATATCTCATCGCGGAATTACTTGATATTTCAACGGCAGGATAATTAAATTATAATTGCGCTCATTATTAACCGTCGCTTGGATTCGCATCGTCTCGCGTTTTGTGTCTGTGGCGCGTCTTTCATTCGCACGCATAATCCTTGCCGCCGTCGAGACTTTTTCAAAGTTGTCATCGTCTCAAAACTCTGCACTCTCGACTCGTAAATTCAGAAACAGTCACAATGCAATTTTAAGCAGTAATTTTTTTGAATTACAACTTGAATTTTAAAAGTAAAAATATTAAATAAAAAAACTCTTTGTTAAACTTTCGCTGTGAATCATTGCGTGTTATCTTCAAGATCGTTTGCAACGTTTTGTGTTTGTGGCGTTGGTCAGAGTTTGTCAACCAGGAAGTATTTGGTTTACAGGGCACGTTTGGACATTTTAAATATTTGAGTGTAGCGAAAGCTTCGTTCAGTCATAAATTTCCGCGGGCGCGAAGGACTGTTGGCCGTGGCATATAACAAACCGCCTATTGTTCTTCTCCGAACGAAATTATAACCTACCCTAAGAGCAAGCGTCTGTCCGGGGTGTGCACGCGGCGCGTCATCTGCCATTGAATTATAGCCTGCTTATAAATAATATACCAATATATTATTTCCCGTGAATCGTTTTGGCCGTGCATCGGACTGATTTACGTGACGATTTACTTCAGTTTTATCACAAATATTATACCGAGTGGTATAAAGTATATCTTGTGATGTTAAAGTTTCACCAATTACCACTACGTCATTTAAACAAGTTATTATAAATATACAAAAGTTACACTTTTTTAAAGTTTTATTTCATTCTGGTTCACAATACTTCAGTTCAAACGTCTAAACGTTCCAAAGTTTAAGAGGCATTAAGTGACAGGTTAACATTGTAAAGTTTGCGTATTTCCGTGGCACGTCCTCTGATGCCGATTGCAAATTACAAACTTACAAGCCCGTTAGGAACAAACAACAAAAATTACGATTCCCCGTGGACGATATACGACTTCGCCAACATACCATTTTCCTCTTCTTACTTTCTTATTTTTTCAGTACGCTTCTACACTCTGAGACGCTCACTTCACGCTCCATTATTTCCGGCGTTCTCATTAGAAAAGTTTGATTTTCGATTGCAGCAGTTTAGTGTGTAGGTAACTCTGTGGAAACGTAGAATTTGCACGCGAATCCGGCCAAAATGGAACGCGACAAGAGCGCTTTGGCAGACTCGCAGCCCAATAATCAATCAAACGATTAATGATTCCTGCGTTTCTCTATTGTAGGAACCGCTTCCGTTCCAATGTGAAGCAGTGGCAGATGAGAGAGTGGAGTTAGAGCGTACGGGTATTTTATAAATTCAATTAGCCAAGAGTGGCAGAAAATTAAAAGCGTAATAGCGCCATGCGGCGCAGGCCAGTCGAGAGCATTTTATCGCGCATCAACTTTTTCGTCGAATCATCGAAGCGCTTTAGCGAACGCAATTCGCTCAAGCCGATTGAAGAGTATTTGAAAATAATTGGATTATGTTGTTGTTAGTTGTTCTCGCAAATGAAATCGACGCAACGTCAATCCATTCATTGTTTACCGGTGAAGAATGCGCTTAAAAATTACGGTGTCAATTAGAATTCTTGTTATTTGTCAATATTTTGTATGAAATCCAGATTATTAATTTCGCCATCTTCCATTTGATCACTTAAATCTAAATCTAAAGATGACATAACTAATTACTGATATTTTTAATAATTGGCCTTCAAAGGAACATGACCCATCTTATTAATGTGCTATATGTTGGGTTATCATTTTTAAAACGTTGCGTTCATTTAGAATAATATTTACTTTATGAACAATAGTAATTTCACTAA
Source organism: Atheta pasadenae (assembly GCA_030264155.1). NCBI lineage: Eukaryota > Metazoa > Arthropoda > Insecta > Coleoptera > Staphylinidae > Atheta > Atheta pasadenae. The sequence continues at coordinate 22,356 of JARJDS010044594.1, forward strand.
TAACACAAAATGATACATTAAACCGCTACAACAGACGCACTTTTACATAACTAAACTCGACAAATTAAAACGAATATTGCCATATTGTTGTTCAAATAAAGGACGGTATGTAATGAAAATGGCGGGAGCAGAATTACGTCCATTGTGTGCAAGTTGTCAGTGAATCAAATAGCAAACGCACACATTGTGCAAAATAGCCCTGTGACTCTTCTAGCCTTAGTAACACAACAGTTTTATGCACCAAATGCACATATTCCATATCCACATTTTGAACACACTAGTGTGCTGATTAGCATTATAACAACTAATAGCGTCCTATTCAATACTGCAATATGCAAAATGTAACATTATACTAATACCAAACCAATACAGTATATGCCTCCACATTCATACCTACACATTCCCAAATTTAAACCTGAAATTGTGAAAATACGATGGATTCACTAAACCTTTAATTCCTGATGAATGCTGTAACATTATGCAAGAGCATTTCTATCACAATTTCAACGTGTTTAATGTATACTTACTGTTTCCATTATTTAAAATTAACTTGCATAGACCGAATGGATATTTAAACAAATGATAATTCTTATTTGACTAGAATTGCACTCAACAATCAATAGCGTAAATTTGCGAACGAACTTCTAGAGTAATGAACGGTAATTGGTGCATTGGTTCAAAAATAATTTGTAATTACACAGACTGTCATTAGGCTTAATAATAGGACAATCGAGAGAAAGATGGAAAATGAACGAGAATTGAGCTTTAACTACAACCAAAGAGTTATCAAAATCACAAGCTAATTCTAATTTGGTATTACAAGTGTGGTGGGTACGCGTCATTTATTTATGCGTTGTCGCAACAACGGCGTTGCTTAATTAACGCCTCGGACCGAAAACTAAATTATCGATCATTGTCAAACGGGCACTTTGTGTGAAATATTCGACAGAACTATTTAAAATGTTGCGTCGGCTTAAAAAGCGTGTCAATCATGATTATACATAAATTATTTTGGAAATTGTAAATAAATAAATAATTAACAATATATTTCAGATTAATATTTACTTGTAAACTAAAATTTTATAATAAAATGTATACTCGACCTAAATGATTGTCTAAAGGACAGTTGATTCATGTATGATATTGTATAAAACAAACGAAGGTTGTTGTTCATCAACACACATGTTTTGCATAACATATGCACATCTCAAATCTCCATCGAATCCGTATGCCTACCCCTTTTAATAAATTATTACTTCGCACGACTATACAAGAATATTAGTATTCGCACCGCAGTGTTCACATCGCGGAGGCGGTTATAAATTCTAAATTGAGCACGAACCTGATTTTAAATGGCCAACTCCCAACTTTCCGTTTTCTGTCTTTGTCGGAAACACTTGCGTATTTCCATTTCAAATACACACATATTATACTCATCCTATTATCCTTTATTAATATTCACTTGGGTGTCACGTACCAATAAACAACAATATTCGTCGTTATATATCTCGGTTTGCACGCGCGCAATTTACATTTAATAGTTATAATAACAATAATAATTAATTTTACTTTAGGACCTTTACCTAGACAAGTATTGTGTATATATGTTCATTAAATGTAGAGGTGTTTGGATCGGGGAATAGAAGAGTACATCGGCGTCGTCGCACGTTTGCAATTACAATCGATCTTGCAGTGGTATTATTATTATTTTGCTAGGGGGATGCTAAGCGCAACAGTATTTCTAGGGCGCTAAAATAGTTTTAATTAAGCACGTGCGCGCGTGCATAGGACGTGAGATTATTAGAACGATGGTTATGTTAATATATATAGGTATCCATATATATATTTTCTGTTTAAAAGTTCTACATATAAAGTGGGTGGACCATGGAAGGCCATGCTCTTAAAAAAATTACCTCAGTTTTTTAACTTTATTCTTTTCTATAATAATTGCAACAATGTAAGAACTAAGTTCTTACTTTATTGATAAATAACTAAATAGGGCCTTCTATAATTTGTTTATCAACTTAACTTCCGTTTTTTACACTCCTTGAACCCTTAACTTATGTAACTTATGAAAAACAATCCATAATATATGCGATTTTAAAATTGCCATTAATTTTAAATATTCATAGTGTCGGAAATTGTTTCTAAATCCCAAGTAAATTGTTTCCTCGTCCTCTCATGCGTTTTACGACATTATACGATATGAGCGAAGGCAAGCGATAATGCCAGCAGCTGCGTGTGAGGCTATTGTATCCTTGTAGTTCGTGTTGATACGTGGAAATTGGTTACATCGGATACATTTTCTAACCGGACTGCTTGGGCCGATTATTGCCTCTGGCCCATGTCCGCTTAATTAATATGTTATTACGTTCGGCGCACGGCCGCAAGGTACGAATAACTGCAAGGGTAGAGTAAATTACTAATCTCAAATCTCAACCTGGTCATCGGGATTGCCACTTGTATTAGGTATTATCATTGCTTCGCACGATAGATAGTAGCGGCTGCAAATCTATTCTCGCCGGAGGGTTTTTGCAAAATTGAGAGTTAATAGAATATGAGCATACCAAGTGTATTACAAACAATTTAATTTAAATTACTAAAATAAATTACTTACCCCATTTTGTTTAAGGTCTTTATTAAATGGTATTAGTACATTTTGTGTACCTTCAAGATTTACACAAAACGCAATTGTTATTTTATGCTAGAACAAAAAAAGTGTTGTTGTAAATGTTAAGCTGATCATACCAGAATTTGTATACACAACAATCTTCTTTGCGTCTTCATCTTGTACAATTCTCGCAGTCTCTTTGACTTTCGCCATGTCGCCATGCAGACAAATACAAATTGCTCATTATAAAAACACCGATGCTCTGTCAGCGCAAAGCGTGCTCGATTCGCTTCATTCCGCATTCGTTCAGCAACAAACAAATGCTTTGTCAACGTTGGCTCACACAGCACATCTCATTTCGCGTCCGCATCGTCCGCCACTCACTTGAGCACATTGAGCTAAATGCCATGATGGAAAACAACATCGCACAGAATCAGCTAGCGCCGCTGTTACGTCTGCCACGATTCTAACATCTTTCATCGCAACTCAAGCTGCTTCATTTTCAGTACTTGTACAATTTGCAACTCGCAAATAATTTCAAACGTTAAAAATGTTGCGTCAAGAGGACTGAAGAGTTGAAGAGAGCACGTGCACTTTTTCACTCGCAACAGAATCATGAGCGAAGTCACGACTCGTTTTTATTAATTTCAAACAGACATCATCTGGCAAACAGCAGAGCATTACGTAACGTACGGAAGCGAGGCAAGCTCAGATGCGAAATTGAACGTTGCAAACACTGAAGAACATTGAGAAAACATTGCAATTCGTTTGAAATGAGACATTTTCATTCAAAGCCATTTTAAATAATGAAAGAACAAATATTGGGTCTACAGCATCCTCAAACGAGAACATAAGTTATCAGAAACATGTAATTTAAGATGGAACGTGCTTGGACGACATGAAATCGAAGAGGATACAAATATAAAACAAAATGATACAAAACAAAAACGTTAAATTTCAATTTTTAAAGACAATATTTTACAATATTTATCGGTACAATAACGTTCATATCTGGAACCTAGAGCAATTTAAAGATTTACGTATTTGAATTCAATATTCCGTTCAGGTTTTTTGTTTCGCATTTAGAATCGCGAATAAAAACGAGGGATCTTTTTGTAGCAAAAATGTTAAGAAAATGTAAATGAAATTTCGACAGTTACAGTTACAGAACGAGCAAACGGTGCTCGAAACAAAAGAATACGAATAGGCAAACGGTCGCGAAAGAACGCCACGAATAAAGACAGTTATTAAGTCAATTTGCAAACCGAAGATGCCGTAATGCAGGAAGGGAGAGTATCACATCGTGCGCGGCAGGAAACGCGAAAGACGCAGAGAACCCTACTTAGTTCGGTTTGCCTAATGGCGTTTGTTCTACACGGCCTAAGCTAACTCGGCATAAAATAGCACACACATAAAACGTACACGGCGTGTTTAGAATGAAAATGTTGATTTTATCCACGAGTATAATACAATTGAAACAACGAAATACTTAAATAGACATTGTTTCGTTAAACACCTTGTGTATGAAGCAAAATACTAAACATGGAAGGCTTGGGAGGAACTCTTGGAATTTTTTATTTAGTTGCTGAATTACACTTTTTTAAGGTTTCTTTTCTGGTTTCTCTGGTTTCTTTTGATGTTCGTCCTTATGGGACTGGGAAGTTCGCAGAAATGAGCGAAAAGAGACTTTGCGAGTGCGACGCAAATCGAATCAGTACGACGTGCGGCGCATTTGAATATGTTCGCGGCGTCATTATCTATTTACCGTCTTAGGCAAAATAAGCAAAGAATCTACGTGAAAAGCAGGCTAATCAGTCAAAAGTAGAAGCAAACTAAATTCATTCGAATACATAACAATCATATTATATTTAGCATTGTATAAGTAGGTATATAAAGATGATGAAATATTGAATTAAACAAATGAATCTATCTAAAATTGATGGAAATTTTTATCAATCTATTTGGGAGTTTAATTTCTTTGCCTGTTTTAAGGAATTCCCATTTTCTTTGACTGACTTTTCCTTGTTACTTCTGTGTTTAGAAATTCACATGATGTCAAATTAATTTTATAGGTCCATTTATGCAGCAGCACTATGTTTATTTTAAATAAATTATATAAATAAGTCTTACTTAATGTGCGGGGCGTAAAAAAAATTAAATTTATATTAATATGTGTTGACAATGTTGTAGCATTGAAAACAGTAAGTTCCTAACAAAGTAACAAACGCAACACGAAAATTAATTAAAACAAAATAGCACTGTGTCGTCAATTGTAATCAGTGTCAACCGTATTATTAGCTTTGTCGTACGTGCGAGTAATATTATCACAACTCGCGCTTACGGCACAGCCTCTCAGTGATATCAACTAAACTGAACGAATTTGCGAACGGGGCACTGCGTTCTACAGACCCAAAAATACAAGGCCAAACTAACAAAAGGTTGTGCTACACGTGTCGGAATAATACAATGTATGTCTGAAAACCTAGATTTCTGCACCCAACGCTCGAGTCCCCTTGAGCCCTTTTTGTGGCCCGCCTGAAAAGTTGACTTTCAATAGGTAGTGAAAAGAGATCTTGTGAATTGGGTATCAGACCCTGTGCGTAATTACAACAAGACGAGAAGAATTGATCAAAAGCTGTAAATGTAATTAAATTAAAGGACACCTTATAAAACATCCTGTATTTAATGATATAGTTGTAAACTGAAAGTACATTTAGAAAGAATAAAGCCCTAAAAATGATATAATTATGTATTCATGGGGAAACCTTTAAGTTTCCCAAGCTGGGGCATGTCGCAGATTTTGTTTAAATGATTTAAAGTTAATTGAACGTAAGCTATCGAACTTTATACGACGCTGACTTTTCGATCGGTACGAAGAGGTACCATACAATAGCTTTAAATTTTGAAAGCGCTTGGTGGCGGTTGCTTTGTCTTATGTGTGCTACCTGGGTCTTTGGAGACTTAAGAACTTAGTAACTTTCTGTACGACGGGACGTAGGAACGGAAACGTGGTTAGATAATTGCGGAACTTTCGATCGACGTTTTTTGCTACTGAAATTTCATGCGAACCTTGCCACGACGAAAACTGAAAATACTCGCTGTTAATAATGCATGTTACTTTCCGTATTCTCTTAGAGCCCTTTTAGGAGTTTGATGGCGGTTCTAGGTGAAAGCTCGGCTTTTCATTAAATTCAAGTTTACAACGACCACGCGCGCAACGGCCATCAACGTTTCCATATTATGACGTTCATTAAACAACGAAACCGTAACTTAAACATTAACTTTTAAAGCTTTTTAATCAAAAGCCTCTTTCTTCTCTGCTAGGGAGTACTGTGTGTGTGTCATGGCATGTAACTTCCGTGCGTTTTTCCTTCCCCTCGGCAGTTTGAACCGCGCCGAAGGACATTCCAGCTCGACTCGTAAATCGCGAAGAGCGTAAAAAGCACCTGATGCTCAACCGAAATTAACTAAAAGCAAAGCCGCGACCCGCAAAAAATCACATGCTTCTGATGAAAAATGTATTTGGTCTTGTTAGGTCTTGTTATGCTTTCGGACGTAAACGACAAGACAAACGACTCGATGAAATGACGTAAAATGTGAAATTGAATTTTTCTCATTTGCCGTAAGGATGCTGCTTACTTTGTAATAAAAAAGAAATGTTCTGGCAAGCCGGGTATCGACTGATAAGAGAAAGTTATATTCGTCATCCGGGCGTCATTTAGTTTTATATTGAGAAAGTTTCTCATAAAAAATGACGATGCGAAAAGTGGCGCGCTCGGAAAACGAGTCCCGCGCGCGAGATTCTCGAAGCGATGAACCGCGGAATTCAATTTTCCATTGACACCCATTCATCTTGCGTGCTCGCCGTTGCTGCCACTGCCGTCGGCGTATATATTGAAAAGCGGAAGTCTCGAGGTTCGAGTTGCGACGAGTCGCAAGTCGCAAGAAATACTCACACAGATGAACGGCACTTGCGTCCGCCCCTGCACGCTGCCGCCACCGGTAGCACCGTCACTTCGTCGATGCATAGAGTGGCTGATGTGATGGCTAAAGGGGCGAGCGTAGTTTCCTCGGCGATAAACGAACGAAAAACGACTTTGCCATCCAAAGACCCAAAAGACTTTGACATGTGACAAACTTTCTGTTCTCTTTCGGTGAAAAGAATAAAGGAAATGCCAAACGGCAAAAGTCACCTAACAAAGAAAAGTGTTTTTCTCCCAAATTCATGAAATCAAAAAAAGTTTTGGTCACATTTTGAGCAAAAATAGTAAAACGTAAAATTAACATTTTACATTTTGGTTTTATTTTAAGTAAATTTCTGACATTACTAAATTGGATGTACCAAAAAAATGACGAAAGTGGAAAAGTAAGGAAAATAATGGAATTGCCTGCGAGATAGCACAGAAACACAAAAGCTCAATTTTGGAGATGAAGTTTAAGAATGTGTGTGTTTCACCTTGTTTGCATGCATAGACAAGATTTCAGATACAAGATTTTCAAATCAACTCGTTGGCGCAAAGTGGAAGCGGTGGTCTTTCAGTACACTTGAAAAGCCTGCTTTCTTAACAAACTTTAACAAATGATGTAAGCAATGCAAACTATGCAAGCAATGCATATGAGACGATTGTAAGGGTTCTTTCTGACGATTATCTCACTTCAATCACGTTGCAATTGTCTTCTTCAATATATTTACAATGTGTACTTACTTACTACTTCAAAATATACAATTTTGATGCAAAAAAGTAACAATCTTAATTTTTAATTTTATGTGGTTCAACAAATGTTCTAAACTAAATAATTGCTTCACCTATCCTTATACGCACGGATAGCTTAGCTCATTACCTATCAAATGGTGAAAAAATAATTAAATAAAAAAGGGTGGTAAGAGTCGAAAATAAAGATTTTAATAGGTGTATTTTTAGTTCCATAAGAAATACACGGCAATCAAACAAATTTTAGTTTTTGGTTTATGATTTTAAGTTCTTGGATAACAAGTCCAGCAATTGACTGGCTCTGCACTCTCAAAGGCAACATATTCTAGCAATTTTTGCATTACAATAAAGAAACGAGCTTTTCAAGCTATATTATGATGAGTGTTTAGATTAAAATGATGATTTACAAATAGGAGCAATTAACGTTTAAAAATTAATTGACAAAATAATCAGAAAATATTGGTCATTCAATTAGTTTATAGTGTTTGGTGACAATTCCAGAGTTTTCTTAACATAAAAACAAATATATTTTGCTTCAACAATAGACTTATAGGAAATCAACATGCCGTCGCAGCAAGTTCTAGTAGGCGGAGTTTAAAACGTAAGATTTTATACATTTTCAAGTGTTCAGGGAATACATGTTCTGAACGCGCTGTGGTGGTTCAGAACAGAAACTTAGTACTGTGTCGACAT
>JARJDS010044596.1:0-10948 GCA_030264155.1 Atheta pasadenae
ATACTAATTACTGCATTTTCAGGTGCTTGTCGTTGCATTTTAAGGATTTGAGGTTTGCTCTCTTCGAAAGTGGATTTTGTAAGTGAAACCAACACAACGCGAAAATGGGGCTCTCCGGCTGTGAGAAGTAAAAAATCATGAAAACGCTGCTTGCCGCCTACCGGTGTGTGCTTTGGTGGAAGCAAGCGGTCGCGCACTTCCTGAATGAATAAATAATTTTTAAAGGCCTGGCCCCGCACGCAGAGAAAAAATATATAAAGTTAAAAAGGTAGACAGCTGCAGAAAAAGCAAAAAGCGCCAGCGGGTGCCATTTTTCAGCCACTGTGCGCTCTGCGAACTTCATTTTCAGTTTTTCGAACCCGGTGGTGGTAGAACGCAGAGGATGAGATTTGTCGACCATTCTTGTAAACGTAAAGTGTCCGACGCTCTTGTATTACATACTGTATGCACAAGAACAAGCAAGTAACGGCGGCGCCAAGGGAAAGCGTTCCGGGAATTGCAAAAATTACGATTGTGAAATTGCAAATTTTTTTTTGAAGAAATAAAAAGCCACCTCGTGCAAGTATACTACTAGTACACGATTATAATAAGTTTTACATGAACCAATGAACATAAACTATGCTGGACGGCTATAAGTTTCCCTATAACGTTCTTATAGTTAGTTGTAGTCATAATGCTCGTATTCAAAAAGGAAGAAATTTAAGGGTTTTAATTTCCGGCGTAAAGTTTAATTTTAGTTTTGCGGCGTTCACCGGAAAAGCTGTAGACGCTAACGCAACTAGTGTGATTTCGGGAAATTTAAAATATACCTACGTTTTATTTTGTTCTGTTAAATGCTAATAGTAATTAATTTTAAAGCATAATATAAAAACAAGGATTTAAAAATAAAACTTTTGGTTTTATTAGTACTTAAAATAAATTTAAATTTTCTTTAATTGTTAAAAAAAATAACGATTTCCAAGGATATAATTATGAAATTTAAAATACACAATAACGCCCAAGAATAACCAATTGCATTTTAGTATATTATTTTTAAAATTCCGCCCCATGCAGCCGCCGCACGCCGAAAGTTATATGGAAAAATGCCGACGCAAGTGATTTATATCCGCGCTCGTAATTTATTCCAAATTTTACACTTGATTTGCGACGATTTATATGCATTTTTTGTGTGCGCCCCCAAAACTGGCACACTGGATGAAGGTGGTGGTGGTGGCGGTGGCACCAAAAACAAACTGTCACTGATATATTTTTTGTTTTGCTTTGCTCTGCATCCTGCAGCCTGGCGATGAAAAATTAAGAATCAACAGCGATTCATCTTCGTGAACACGAAAAAATTTCCCTCGTAAAAAAACAACATAAATAGTGCATGACACTCACCGTCTTTTAAATTGGCCGCAGACACTAAATCCACGAAAAGGATTACACAGGATAATAACACCACGCAAATCCACCACGTTGGAATAAACATGTTCAAAGATCGAACTCTGTCGAGCATCATTTTTTCACTTTTTTTTGCGTTTTTGCAACCCCGAAAACACAATAAGTTTGCTATTATATTAATTGATCATATTACTTTTTCAAGTTTAGAAAACTTTTCACTTGTTTAACAACAACATAAATTAAACACATTTACATTTACACAGAGATAATACGCAAACACGGTGATTGTTTATTATATTCGAGAGATATCTAAGTTTCAAGCGTAAATATTTATTTAGGTTTGTACACTATACTTATCGTTAGTTTGTTATCGCACATCTTTTATGTCGCATGTTAAGAACGAACATGTTTGAGTGAAAAACGCGCGCACAAATATGCACACCGCCGGCCGAACGTGATTTTCGTATCGCTGCGTTATTATGGACATCGATTAGGATGGCGTCCCTAACACACCACCCTTGATACTGGCGCTTTTCCGGGCTCCGACCCCCCCACTCTGATAGTGGCGGTGGCGGCGGCAGCGACGTCGCGGCGCTCCCAGTGCGCATACTCGACTCTCTCCTCCTGTACCTGTATCCGCCGCACACGCGTGTGCATGCGGCGAGAAGCCAACTCGCATCCACGCAATACACACCGCGAAAGATTGCCGAAGAATCGCTTTGATGACGATGACCGTTTATTGCGTCGATATTATCGTTAGTGTAACCTAAACTGTAATATAACTAATTGCTTGAACCAAAACTATTTAAGCGCATTGTGGCAATGTTTGCGGTTAACTGTTGCTAATTGCTAGTCAACAAATAAATATTATTATAGAGGTAATTTTATGAATTAAAATACCAAACAAAAGTTAGTAAATTATGTAAATGAACTTCTCATGCACCAGCAATTTATATATCTGCATCTGCATGTTCATCAATGATTCATAAAACTCGCACTAATGATAAATTTTGCGACCAGCGTAAAGAAGAAAAACCGAAGATAAATGGTCGTTGGTAAAAAAAAGAAAAAAACACATGATGCCAACGCGTCGTCGTCCCCTACACGAGAAAACGTATCAGATACAAAGCAGAAGGACCCAAAAGTACATGTAATAATGAACGCGAAGTATCTCCAGCGTGTCCTTATGAAGCATGGTCCTTGTTGTCGTCGCGAGTGTAGCACCGTAGTTTCGGGCATGTCGAGAAGAAAGAGAAGTGGGCTGTAAATATGAAACGTTAGATTTATGGACGAACGAGAGGACGCGCGCGAGAATGCGGGCGGCGGCAACCACTCATTTCGTCTCCGCCGGCACCGCGGGCTATATAACTATGCCCGTGCACTAGCGGTAGCAACGGCGGTAGTGGTGACTGTGTGGTGAGTCGCGCTTGTTGCGCGCCTAGATTGTAGGGGGCCATGGATTCAAAAAGTATGAACAGCAGGAAGCGGCGTCGCGAAGAATCGCTGGAGCGGAGCTGCTGAGTGGCGCTGGAGCTGGGGAGCGGCCATTCGAAGGAAATTTACTGGAAAATGTTGGGGAAAATTAACACCGCCGCCGAATCCACCGCACCGCGAAAATGAAATAGACCCATACTTGAATTACGCTTTCTTTGCCATGCACCACGAACTGCCGCCGTCGACGCTCAAGCCACAGCAATCAACGAAACTTGTGGAGTGACAAACATAAACTGTACTTTGCGAAATTATGACATTTCTGGTAATAAAACTTTATTATTTTATGGAGATTTTATGCTAATGATTTTTTTTAGATTACACCGAATACATGTGTTTTTATTCTAAATTACGTTTTTTTCGAGTAATCAATAAAAAAGATTAGGGTCGTGTAGTCAAACTGTCAAACAACCATTGTTATTCATCTATCTTTTGTTCAGGTACAAATTTGTTCTTTACAAAAGTACAGTAATCTTTTTTCAGAAAAATAAACAATTGACTATTGACAACTGACAACTGCTATTTATTTTCTAGCGTACTCTTCAATTGTTTTGTTGTCAACTTAATAATGATGGCGATTCCACAGCCAACTGTAGTTTGTTTTGTTAGCAGTATTCAGTAAAAATTTAAGCAAAATATATTTTTAATACCGACAATTTGTTTTCGGACGAAAGTACAAAAATACAAGAAGAACGTTGCTAATTTGTTAAACAAGACGACGATTTTAGTCGCACACACACACACATTTGATAACAGGTGCTAACAACATGGTGAAGCGTCGACAGTGTGGAAATAAAGAAGAAAATTTCAACGTTTACAAAGCGTTTCTAATTATTCGCAGGTGTGCGCTTCCTAGCTCTCTTCATAATTGTGAGTAATTCACTTCCCATTATTCATTATTATGTAAAACATTATACAGTACCATACATGGCGTGGCTGCATAAACCGAAAAGTAAATATTACGTTTACTCACAGGGTGCCCACATAAACCAAGGTCGTGGCGATATAAAGAACCTTCGTTATGTTGGTTATGTAGGTTATGTAAAGCGATTTCTCAAAAAATTTCCGGGCACGCTCTCAGTGGCGTTCGGTCGGGTAAAAAATATGTGTTTGCAAATATTTTATTTTATGTGCATTGCGCGATATGTGTTTATGCAAACGTCGGCATTTTTATGATGAATCGCTTCAGTCACAGTCCGCGCGCGCGTTGATGGGGTAACAACGCATGGGTGGTACGTGCATACAATCGCCTCTTGTGCTCGGCGGGGTGAGGTAGTGCCGGACGATACCCGCACAAACATCATCACAAACATAAACCGAAAGCCAAAAAACAAACACGGAATGCGTTGGAATATGAATATTTTATGTGATATATTAATTTGTCGTCACAATTACGTGGCACACGACGCAAACGGCGACAGTTAAAAACGTGCTGGATGTGTATTAGTTGGGGTTTTCATCGGATATCGTACTGGTACAGTCGTGGTACTGTTTTCATGAAATAACAACAAAATGACACAATGACATAGCGAAAAAAATATGTGGAAGTTAAAAGTATCAACTACGATTGATTACAGTTGGAGTAAAATCTATAATAACATCATAATTAAATTTTGCTTTAGATAAAAATAAAATAATTAAAACGCAAGAAACAACAGATCTTGATAATGCGTAAATGAAAATCAGAGAAAATTAAAAGAAAAGTTAAAAGTGCAAAATGTTGTGTAGAAGGACTTAGAGCGTAGTATGTGTACGTGCACGAAGAAGGATTTTACTTTTCTCATCTCCTCTCGAGATATCTCTTCTTTCTGTGTAAAGCCCTCGTCTTGTTTTTCTAGCGTCGCAGGATATACGAGTTCAGCTGGGAGCTTCCTCCTGGCCGTGGTCGGGGCCGAGGCTTGGTCTAGTCGTCGTCGTCCTTGTATGGTCGACGATGCCGGCGACGGACTTATCGTTGTCGTTCTGGAGTGAGTGTAAAGCTTAGCCTAAGGGGATTTCCAACAGATTTCCGAGCAGCGCACGCCGCTGCTCAGTCTGGCCGCGACTAAACTTCCTCCCGAAAGAGATGAGAAATTTCCTTTTTAAAGTTCCTCACATGCCTACTCGCATAACAGGCCCATATCCGGCGAGAGGAGTGGCGGAAATCACGCAGACCGTTAAAACCGAAAATACGCCGAGGTGGCGGCTACACCTTTTACGATACTAAACAAGAGATTAGTGTGTAATACAGCCACATCTTCAATATATACCATAGATTTCTTGGAAAATATATTTTGTGTTCAATTTCGACTGATGGAGAAATTACAGATTATCATCTCCTCTACATTGCACAAACTAGAGTGCAGCAGTCGTTGCAGAGTAAATCGTTTATTAATTCTCGTTCCATTTATCAAGCAATTATCTATCAATTAATAATGAAAAAGGCTCATCCGAGATCGTAACTGCTGGATACAGAATACGGCGAAGCTAGGATCTGTGTCTGGACTGTGTGTGTCAGTAGCATGGTCAGTATTTCATCAAAGTTTTTCCGCGCGGACTCGTGCTCGAGCAACACAAACAAAACAACGCTTTCATATCGACTGATGAGAAAATGTTCTATGGTCGCCAGCACTGAATTGCTGTTTTTCTTGGTTGGTCTGTTTCTATTTCTTGTCGAGTTTGCACGGCATGGTACGTTGCAGACGGAGGCGGGATAGCTTCGAGTGGCATCCGGCAAAAATACTTGACCCAATTAGATAAAGAGTCAAACATTAGCGATGGCCACTCACCGGTGATGGTCGAATTAAAGTCAAGGCAAGCTGAGTTTAATTTTCGATTAAAATACTTTTCTTTGGAGATAACAAACGATCTTCTAAAAGACGTTACAAGATGATTAACTTTTTGCAAAAAAAGAAAACTTACTTTGCTACGTACTAAAATATTTTACAAAAGTAGAAACTTGATAATAACAAATAGAAAATGTTCAATACGGACGTAGTATCGATTTTGGTGGACACGTCAACTTTTGCAACTGGTCGAAATCCACTGTCGCATTAAACAATGTTACACTGTTTGTGACTGAATGATGATTGGAGAAATTGGCCAAATGACGAAAACCTCAAACTTGCACACGACTGGGCTTGACTATAGGGCACAAACAGCAAAACACGCCAGCCGTACCAGCGGGAATTAAACCACCTACTGGCACGAGTATTCCAGGCCACTCCACCACGCATTCCCTCTTATTCCTACACTTCAGCACCGGCCGTCACGTTGTGGATGGTGCCTGAAATGATGAATGGTTACCACATGCATGCCACATAGCAAATAGCACGCCGAAGATACATTCGTTATTAGAAGTAATTGAAATTTATTATTATTAGCATATCACATTCGTTGTAATCAAATTTATTTGATGGTGTGTCGTGTGGTTGAGGCAAGTTATAGATTGTTTGTTAAAAAACAGAATTGCGTGCACAAGTCGCGTGCAGAAATTGAGAAAAATGATAAACGATTAACGCGAGAGTGACTTCTCCCCTAGGCCGTCTCTATAACACTTGTTTTCATTTATTACCGAAAGCGCCAAGGCCAAAATTGAAATTTCCTTATTCCCCAAGGTTGTGTTTGGTGATAGGCCTTTCGATTTTTCTTTGTTTGTCGACGTGAACTTGAATTTTCGGCACTGGGAAGCCAAGAGGCTTGTGATACGCCGTATAAAAGTGCAATTTAAGTGTGGCGTCACGCGTGTTAAATGTCATAGGGTAGAAGGCGGCGGCAGGAACATCGGATGGAAACATCTGTGTAAACGACTGGGGCGCAACGCGCGCGTTAGGACGACTGATGCGTGGGATAAGATTTGCAAAAGTACGAAACGTTTTAAATGCGCCTTTGTTGTCGAGCACTTCTATTAGTTTCTATTGTCCACACGGACAGTGGAATGGACATCGTTAGACGTTATACTTGCGTTATTGTAGTCGTTACTGAGATTAAACAAAGCGTGTATTAGGAATGGCATTATGTTTACTAAAAGAGAATATAAAATTGTTAAAACTGCATAAAGTTTAAGGTTAAAAAACTATTTAATAAATTTATAGGTTATGTACGCTTGTATGTGTAGGTTTTATGGATAAAATTTTGTGGAATTTATTTAGGAAGTGTTTTTATTGCAATTTCTTACATAATATTTCATCCATTCGGTTCGCAATTGTCACCACGGCTGTCGCTGCCGACGCCACATTGCCGCGATCTTTGGCGCTCATTTAATTAAAACCGCAAATGAAACATATAACTAAGTCGAGTATGGCTGTTCGTTTCAATGTAACACGTGCATAGAGTAAGCGATAAAATAACGACTGCGTCGTTCGTCTGCAGTTCGTCGCTTTCTGCTTTTATTCAACAATTTAGGTTTAATATGGTTACACAAAGAGTTGAATGCTAACCATGTTAAATTCAATCATTAAATTTATTTGGAAAAGATACTGATCTTTTTTTTAGTTAATATTTTAATTAATAAAACGTTTGTTCACTTGTAGATAGGTACTACGATCAGAATGAATAAAATTCAAGAATAAAGTGTGGGGCACAAACCCAAAAGAGAGATTGATCATATTTCCAAATGAAATAAAACGAAATTAGATGCATTCATAAATCATAGAGAGAAACGCAAACGTCGCCGGTCTGTTCGCCGGATTTTCTTTTCCGTCGACTTCACAATGTACCGGAATACTGACCAAGCGTGCCCGCCGCTGTTATTCAACGTCTTATCGGAAGTTTTCGCTACTATATAACGGCTTTCCTTTCCGCGTTTTCGCCATGCTGCGCAAACCATGCTCAAGTTTCTTTCGCAGCGCGCGTACCTCCGGCTCAGTCGGTCGTACCTAACAAGGACATCATGTCCGTCGACATGTTCTTTATTAACATTTCGTACTATAATAAATAACGCACGCACTTACTGAATGTAATGCAATCACAAAATCTCAAATCACAAGCGAATAACAACTACATCACGACATGACATTACATTTCGTGGATATATGGTGAGTGGATAGTGGAGTGCGGGAAAGTGATAATGTACATTCACACATTGCTTGTAATTTCATTTATGCGCGAACTAAACAATTCATGTTCCGACGCATTCCCGACGCAGAAATGCGAATTACCACCACACTCGGGGCGTCACCAGAATCGTTGTCGGTCGGCGTGAAAACGCTTGTTGTTACAAGGAGGAGGCACCCACAGTTAAATACAATCACACAGGATAATACAGGACAAAAACAGATCCGTCTTTATGTCACCCGTGACGCACCCTAAATTTTGTTTGGGTACAGAACTAAAGAAACAAAACGTGTTTTAATGATTCTATAGTTCGAACTTTGAACTTGTATCATTTGTTTTGGGAAAATATTTTTCGTACCACTCTGACTGTGACTCTGGTACTGCTAAAAGCTGTGATCTTGTGATATATATTCATACCGCTTGGAAGTGCAGCATAACCTCAAAGACACAATATTAAATATCTAAGCGGTTGAGGAATTACAACGATTAATAAATTTAATTAGACAGTCGAGGCGGCTTGGGCGAATGCGCACGACATACAATAGGGCGAAACGACGATAGAAGTAGTTGCACATACTGCAATAACGGTCATTGCCTTCACCTTAAGATGCTACTCGACAGTGCGACAACGCAACAACCCAACAACACGTTAAGGGTTTGTGAGCACTCGAAATGAGAAGAGGACGTATTATATACAACCCATTAACCATTTCCGCACATTCTTATTCTACCAAACTACAATCTTTAATATTTAATATTAATATTTGTTTGTAATGTTTAGTTTGCTCATTGTAGGTTATGTTAAGTTTTGTGAGGTTATGTTGAAGTATTTGTAAGGTTAATTGCTGGTGTAGTTATAAAAATTAAAATAATTTGTATTTTCTTACTGTGAGTTAGTTTTAATTTGGAACAAGATATAAACAAGAATTAACAGAAACACCTTTCATGTCAGTTTGAGCGTTGGAAACTCTAAAGGGTTGCACGAACAGTGCACAATGCTCGTGTCGTAAAAGTGGCAAACTTCCCCATGCATGCCAGTCTCGAAGTTCATGGCGATTACGTGCACCGAACTTGACAACGTTCGCAACATCGCAAAGCTTGGATGTGGGTGACGGTGGGATGGGTGGATGAAACTACGAGTGGTACTAATGCAATCGGGAAGTTTTACAAAACGCGAACGCGCGATTCAACCATGTGGATGTGTCTGTATGGGGTTGTAAGCGAGCTAGGATTTGGTAGATGTTTTGAACGATTGCTGCAAGCGATTACAAGACTGCGAAGAGAGAGTTTAACGTGTTCTATTTCTAGGAAGTCGCTAGATTTTAGATGGATCTAAATTAATTTGACCTCACTTGAAACGGACAGACAGCAACTACGCAGAACGCAAGAAGTTAAACCGATCGTTCTTAAAGTGTACAGATTTACAACTTAACTTAAGTTTTTAGCCTTTAATGGTTGACAACAAACAATATATATTTGAGGTTAAGATTAAATGATTAAATATTGATGTGTATGTAATTGTTATTAATGTGCTTTGGGGATTATGTTAGGTGCAAAAATTTGTATTGAGTTCAAGCATCGTTCATCCCTTATGGGTTATGCAAAAGCTAGTTGAATATTTTGAGAACAAGGGCAAGTCGTTAGCAATATTATTCCATTCTAATCACGTTTAATTCCCTTTGCTCTATAGGTTTTGTTCCGATTGATTTTGCAATTTCAGACCCCAACGAACAAACAAACAATTAAAATCACATCAATTATTCATCCGAACGGCATTGTATTTATGCAACGAGTGCTTTTCGTGCAACGGACGGTTATTTCCACAAAAAGCAAGTCCTTGACGTTAAAAATATACAAAAAAATTATAATTGCACCACCCTACAATACAAATAAAAAAGTATTGCTTTTAATTACAACCTTTTGGAATTATTATTTTTCATATTTTGTAGTTGTTTACTTGTCTGAAAGAAAACAGTGCACAAAAATGTTTCCTTCTTGTTTCATTTATTCTGTTTTTGCATCACTCGGATTGTTGAATGGTTTTGATGAAACGTATAGACATCGCAAAGGCATTGCATATTTTTCATTTCAGGCTGACAATAGAAGCACATTTATCTGTCTTTCTGTGTGGCGCGGCGCGTACCGTGATCGCGCACCGGAGATAAATACGTGTCAATATTTATCAAGGCCTAAAAAGCCGATTGCACTTATATCGAAACTAGAGAGTGGTGCGAGTGGCATCGACGAGGGTAGATGATATTGCAGTCGGCGGGAGAATACGCGTGGAGAGAAAGCAAGAGGTGGATACAGCAGTTATAGATAAAAGCAAAGCCTGCCTGCACCCAAGGGATTGATTTTCTATTTGTATTATTTTTCAATATGAAAATGATCACAAAAACGATACGAATATCGCTATTTTAACTGCGAGACTGCGTTTTTGCTGCCTACGCAGTTCGCACAATTCAACATGTTTTATCATGGATTACAGTTAATTGTTGATGTTTTATTCAGTCATGAGGAAAAATTTATTCAAATGTAATTGTACGTACAAACAAATCGATACTTTTTTAAACATTTTTTATTGAAATCGTTAAATAACATAAAATGGAATATAAAATGAGTTGTAAATAATGATATTTTGAAAATATTGTTTATTAGTTTATAAACAACTACATTTGCTACCGCCTATGGGTAGGTGGGAATTAAGAATGGGTAGAAACGCAAAGTGCTGAGCGACGATAGCATTCGAAAAATCGCAGCCGCTATCCCGCCCGTGAGTGGAAGGGAGCACGAGCAATACGAAATTGAATGTGCAACGAAAGGACAGAGCAACGTTTCAAGCAAATCGCAAATTGCCTCGTCGCGACTGCCGACTTTGTTAACTTTGTCTATGAGGTTTAGCCCAGTCAATTTAGACATAAACATTGTCGCGAGCCACGACAAGTCAAGGCGGTTTTGGATGATGTTATCGAGTAGGCCGTGAGTCACTGCTATCAAGTAGGCTTTGTTTTTTGGTTTTGTTTGTCTGTTGTTTTCTTTTTAA
>JARJDS010044633.1:0-15855 GCA_030264155.1 Atheta pasadenae
GGATAAACTGTGACTCTACGAAAAGACTGTACGGATTGCGGACTGTCCCTAAGTTTGGTTGAAAGGAGACATGGCACGACTCTCTTTCGGTTCAAAGTTATCCGGAAATTTATACGCGAGAAAGAAAAAATCAAACACGAAACACGGAAAACGATAAGTATTTCGTTACACCTCTTCAGGTCTCGCGCATACGAATCATTTTTTCTTGCGAGTTACGATTGTTTAATTAGAATTGCATACTTTCTTCATTTGTAAATTAATTGAAAAATTAAAGACGCATGCATGAGGTTTAATATGATGAAAAAAAAGAAAATCCAACAATTTACGCATAAAGCAAGCAACAACTCTAATCGCGACGCATACTTCCGTGTATTGCGTTTACCGAAGGCGACGCGACAATACGAATGCGACGCGAGACGCGGTAACGAACGCGGCACGCACCTTCTCTTCGGATCTGAAACATAAGCAGAAAGAGTAATGAGTACTGATTGATTACAGCTTAATTATCGAATATCACTTTGATTTAAATTTTATCACTTTTGTTGTTTGTAGTTTACAGTCACGTGACTGCGCGAGTCTCGTTCCGAACGAAACTATAAATAGCGTCACAATTCGGAAAGAAAGAACGAGAGCCAGACGATGGCAAAGTTGGACGAGCAACGCGAGCAAGCGCGAATGCACCACGACGAGGAAGCGAGCGTATGAACTTCAATTAAGGTGAAAGAAGGATGGGAATAGAGGCATCAGAGGTGATCATAACATGATCAGTTCAGTCGCAAATCTTCCGCGAACGTGTGCAGTATTTTAAAACGGCGCGGCGCAACGCATGGCTGTTTAACCACCACGTGTGTAATTGCAATTGCAATTAATTACCAAGTGATTGTTGCAAGTACAAAATGTACAATGTAACATTACTACTCACAAAAAACGGGACACCAGCGGGAAGTCTTCATTTCACATGGTGGATGTCTCTGTTAACAAAAAAGACAACAACAAAACAAAACATCAATAGCGCATGTTGGTTCCTCAGCTCCTCCGAGTACTACCTGCGCAAGGGTTCGAGTACTACAAACACCCGGAGACTCCTCCCCGGCTGCCATGACCTTGGGGGTGAAGACCCTTTATATATTTACCCTAATCACAATAACCGTCCAATGAAAATACATCAACCAATGCTTGTAGGTAACTACCATTCTTGTAATAGGATATTTATTTTCGAAAAGGAGAAGGTAGGAAAGTTAACTTTTGTTGTAACACAGCAACTTACCGCCCTCCGACTCATTCTGGGGGTTGTATCTCTGGATTTTTCCCTGATGCACTTAAATTCATCGGAGCGACACAGGAGGTACGTCTGGACCCGTCGGTGGTGAGCAGCACTGCAACCTGAACATACGCGTTGAAGCTACGATATTGAAGAGTTGACGACGTAACATTCAATGCATTTCGCACTGAATATCTCAATCACCCGCTTTGGCGCAATAAAAATAATGTCACTACAGTACCTATGATTACTTCCCGCGTTGATTGCACATGTTGTGAGGTTAATTTCGTTGAATTATACCTGATGCAATTGGAATTAGTTTCAGCTACGCAGTAAGAACAACCAGCACGAACCAGCAAATACATTGACAGGCGACAAAGTCAAGCAGAACAAAAGCGCGCAAGATTCAGTCGACGCAAGCGCAATTGGTGATAACACCACCAACTGCTCCAGTTCCAGTACTACCACTGCCAAAAAAAGAAACTTCAAATGTCACTATCAGTAACTATTTTAGTGACATCACAAAAGAGATAATGCACATAAGAAAATAAAACAGACAGGTAGTCTTTATTATTAATAATACCCTTAGAACTAATAAGAATGTTAAATTACCGTTTGAATCAACTTTCTAGCATTAAAATTACCCTATTTATGTTAATTTTACTTAATTTTGTTTAAGGAACGACGGCGCTACACGGCTGCCGTGTGCCGGCCATGATGTAATTGGCGCGACGATGCAAAAATTAACACAATTTTTTCCAAAAATATCAAGCATCCGTATTAGTGCCGCAAAAATATCATTACCATCGCACGTGTGATGGTTTTCCGCGTCGATTGTACCCTTTGGCTGCGGTATAGCGTTGAAATTACTTTCTGATTGCCAAATTTAATTAATTGCCATACCCCTGCACATAGCGATTTGTGCGTAACAGGCGACGGCCATTACACGCATGAAACGACGGCGAAAAAATTGAAACTTGCATCGCGGAAATCTCAAGTATCCGCAATAACTGACAAAATCTAATATTACCAAAGTATCTCTGATGATTTTCCCCGTCAATTACACTCATTCTGGGGGTTGTATCTCTGGATTTTTCTCTGATGCACTTAAATTCATCGGAGCGGCACAGGAGGTACGTCTGGACTGGTCGGTGGTGAGCAGCACTACAACCTGAACATTCGCGCTGAAGCTGCGACATAGGCGCCAATTGTTTCTAACAACGCGACACCACCCGATGACGCACGATTGCATGCCTACCACCTGAAAATAATTAATCACTAAAATTACTAGATTTTATCGTTAGTAACAAACGTAGAGGTAAGCTAATGCCGATTTTTGTTAATTTGTATTAATTATGTTTTGTTTTAGTTATGGATGCTGCCAATTCGACTGCCGGCCGCACTACTACTACCACACACCGACTAGTGTACGTGTTCACGCAAAACTGCGCGTGTAGCAGTGAAGCATACGCGCAGCGTAGGGTCGCACCGTAGGCAACTGCAATCACAATAAATACAATTTTTAGGGTCCATGGCCGGACTAACAGCTTCTATAATTAGTTTACGCAAAAATTATAAAAATTTTAGAGTGGTCTAACCTCTTAAATATTAAAAATACAATTAACATACTAAAACAATTTTTGACATGTCTTTTATTTTGTTCAATATAAGGTATTTTGCGTATTTGCGTTTAGTTACCTTAGTAATGTAAATTAAATAAAAATTAATAGATTGTCATCAATAACACATGAAAACACGACAAATATAAAAGCAAATATGGCAGGAATAGAGTCTTATTATAATTATTTACCCGCGAGTAGTGATTCGTCGAATTTGGAACGTTCTGAAGATGACAGTGATGATAAAGAAGATCTTTCAACTGAACAACTATGTAATTTGTGTTCTATTTCAATTTTACTTTTAATATATCTAATTCTAACAAAATGTCTAGTTTCAACTTGGAATAATGAAAAAACTGTCATGTTTGGATTGACTATTGGGAATTATGTTCATTTTACCGAAAAGAAACCAAATGTGGATATTTTAACTGATGAATTAATTGAACATTGTTCCAATGCCATTACTGCTACAGTAAAACCAGGATGTCATACAATAACTAGTTGTAATCTATCGAAACAGGTAATCCAGCAAACATAACCTAACTTTAACTTAACATAACCTTAAAGTTTTATGTTTTATATTTCTTTGCGTGTTTAAGGGATTAAAATCAATTGAAATCATGAAGTATCACAAGTATATCACGCATTTAGACCTATCGAAAAATTATTTATCTCAGTTAAATGCAATTGGATTTTTACCGTTTCTAACCTACCTAAACGTGTCGCAAAACTTACTGTCGAAACTATTGGATTTTACACCCCCATTAAATCTACGCTATGTCAACTTTTCGTACAATTTGATCGAATATATGCCAGATTTAACCGATTTTTGGGCATTGGAATATTTGGATGTGTCCCACAATTTGTTACACGAAATACAAGGACTAACAAATTTAAGGTATGCAACCCAAACATCATATTAATGCTTAAGGGGCTAGGCCACTCTCAAAAACTAATTAATAAAAATGAACGCATTGTAGCTTATTGCAATACCTGGATTTATCTTACAATTACATAAGAAAAATTAAAGGATTAAACAATTTGAACATCAAACACTTGTTGCTGGATCACAATGAGATTGACACACCCGACTGTAATCATTGTGATTGTCCTCTAAGCAGTTTGGAACGATGTACCTCAATTTCTATGTCTTGTAATAAGATAACAACGATGAAAGCCTTCGCCGGAATGTCCAAATTAGAAAAATTGAATTTAGCACATAATTTGATTAATACTCTCGCTGATGTGGGATATTTACAACGCAATACCAGATTAGTGTACATTGACTTGCGTAACAATTCAATTCAATCCCATGAACTATACCTGGATACAATAATTTATTTTGCGAAAAATATTCAATACTTGGATGGGAATAAAATTGATAACTTGACTAAGGTGATGTCATTATAACTTTTGAGCTATTACATTACAGAAATCAGTAGTTATCATTACGAATCTATAAGATTTTACCATTACAGGGATCTGTAATGTTTAAATACAGCACTAATTGTGAAGTCATGGCACGTAACGCAAATGCAACACTGCATTTATTATCTAGCTTATCAAATCCTGTCATTAATGAAAACATCCCATCAAATTTTCATCAAACCGCACCGATAATTGTTCTTGTTGGCCCTACAGCGTCTAGAAAGCGACGTCTTGCAAAAATGATACAAAGTGTTTATTATCGGTACGTATTTTAATATTTAACCTAAAAATTTGTTATCAAGTAATGATAAAATTATTTAGGAAGCGAATTATTTTGGGTGTTACACACACTACAAGAGCCAGAACCCTTCATGAAGTTGATAAAGTTGATTATTACTTCACCACACGTCAAGAATTCCATAATTTGTTAGAAGACGGTAAACTTGTGACGTGCGTTAAGAAATATGGACAGTTCTTTGGTATCAGCGATGCGGAGATACAACGTGCCAAAAATGCACACGCCATTATCTTCACTACAGATTTGGATGCAGCGTTCCAGCTAAAAGAGCGATATGCTTATTGCAAATTAATATTTTCGATTCCAAAGTCGGAGTTGAGTCACCTGAAATGGTTGGCTGAACATTTTCATGCTAACCCATGGTTGTCGACTTACATCACAGCCTACACGATTGCGTACCAAGCTACACGGCACGAATGTTTGAAGGATATTAAAAAGAAGAATAGGATTTGTGCTTCTATATTAGAAGAAATTATTAACTACATTGAACGGATTCATGAGTATTTAATTTTTATTTTTTCTATTTTTGTGTTTCTAAATGTAAGAATCTTGTGTGTTTGTGTTTGTGTGAGATTTTAACAAAATCCCAGTGAGCTTGTTTGGAAAAAAACAAAAGCTAAAATACGAGGGGGACGAGTTGATGTTAGTGAAGGGTGCGAGTCAGTCGTTTCCAATCCTTGTTATACTGTGCACGTGCGTTTTAAATCAAAGTTTTGTTAAAATACATTCACTTTTTTGTTTTTGGAAGAAGAAAAGAATATTTGGAAGATGATGGTTATACCTATAAAGACGCGAATAATGATTTGATTGATAATAATTCAACGGGTGTTAGTTTTGTGAAGTCAAGCAAGTCGAGTTCACGACGAGGAACGTTTCAATCAGTCAGTGAAACTAATCTTGATGATAATTATAATGATATGAAATCGCAAAATACGGTGAATACTATTAAAAGTATTAAGGTCGAACCGATTGATACCATTACCAAGATTCATTACCTACAGCCGACTTTGTGGTTAAATGCTCCAAATGTGACTGATAATCCACATATTACGAATAATATTTGTGATACTCTATTTAATGCAGCAAGGTTTGTATTTGACATACAACATAACCTTGAAAATTAAAGTAAAACCAATCAAAAGTAATTAGTTGTATAATTTATGAATTTGTAGCAACACTAGTATGCAAACACCGCTTCTGACAACCTCGCACACTACAATTGATTGCACTATAAATTCATCAGAAGAAAAAATTGATGAAAATCCAGAAAATGATGCAGAGAATGTTGAGGAGCAAGAAAAAACTGAAGGTATCTGTTTGTTATGTAGCGGTAAACTTTTAAATTGATTACTTTTTGTTTCAGAAGTAGACAACCAACTAAAATGTTTACAACTATTTTTAAACGACCAGAAAGCCATGCGTGATATTTACATTAATGCCTTTCATGATCATCCTGGATTATGTTTTTATAAGGTAAACAACACTTTAACCTCAAAAATGTTAACTTTATAGCTCGAATTGTACATTTACAACACTTTAATTATATAAAAGCGCTTATTCTGTATATAACTTAAAATTTTGGGGATGGTAACTTTAAAAATGGCGGACTTATTGTCAATTAATAGCAAAAAAACATGTTTTGTAATTTTGGCACTATAACCTCCAAATATTTACAGGTAGTTTACACTGATATACTTGAAGAAGCTGTCGAATTGGTTCATGAGATAATACTTTTGTGCATACAAGGACAAGAACGAAGGTCAAAACAATGGAAACAAAATTTAGATAATTTAAAGTACGACAAAATTATACAATCACGGATTGATTATTGTTTACGTAAGTGCACTTAACTTCAATATAATCACAAATTTAATAACTCAATCACAAAATCAATTAATAAATCCATGTTTATAACTAATATTTTCTCTAGTTAATTATTTTATTCTACTTTTTTACTTTTTTTTTTGTTTTTCGTAGTTTTTGGTTTTTTCATTATTTTGGTTTTGCATATTCTCAAAACCCTTAATACCAAACAACAAATTTTGACCAAAACAAACAAAACTATTAACATAATTGCTGAAATAAACCCTATAACATCAAAATAATAAAATTGCCAAAACGGAATTCGGGGTCCTTTTAAGTGTTGAGTCCCCTTATGTCGTAACACATACTCAGTCCACCACACAGCCTTCTCTAACGGTTTCATTGGTGCATCTTGAATCAAATCGGCAGCTTGTTTTACCTTTAACTTAAAGGACTCTTTACCAGCAACATTCTCAATTGCTGATTTAAAGTCTTCGACTGTTAAACTACGATGGTTAACCTCCAAACCTAAACCGTTCTGAACAACACGCTTAGCGTTGGATTCTTGGTCAGCAAAGTAAGGCATAACTACCACTGGTACACCAGAATAAAACGATTCCTCTAAAGATTGTAAACCCCCTTGGGTGATGAACACTTTCACATTTTGATGACGTAACACATCTTGTTGGGGCAACCACTTAACGATTTTTACATTTTTAGGTTTTCCGGGAAGTTCATCATTCTCGAATTTCCACAGTACAGAATACTCTAATTGGGTAAAAGTTTCCAAAATAACCTTCAAAGTATTAGGTTCGATGTTTTTTGATTTAACATTTGATCCCAAACTAAAATACACAACCCCTTTAGGTGAAGCATCTAGGAATTCTTGTAAATCTTTAGGTAAAGATGTATTTGAAGTGTGATGCAACCCTCCAGCTAAGGAAATCGTCGCTGGGGTGAAAGGCCGTACAGAATTAAACAGCGGATTACTGTTGGTAAACACCATATCAATTTGGACTTCATCCCCAACACTAGGGTACTCATCCCCTAATAATTCTTTCACCACTTTGTCGACTTCAGGTACAGCGACGTATTGTGTCACTATTCTTCGGAATCTAACTACAAAATTTGTAATCAACCTTTGTACAAACGTCATATCTTCTCCGAATGGTAAAATGGCTGATGGGTATTGTGTGAGGTGAGTTGGGTTGCCTACCATGTCGTGTATATCATCTTGAACATCGAATGATGCAGTATAAATTAATGATGCGTTTGGAAATCGATGTTTGAAAGTTTTCACGCACATCAAGACACTTTCTACTATTAGTAAGTCGAAAGATTCGTTGGGGTCTTTAAAAAGTTGTTGTACCTCCGGGTGGGATAAAAACAAACGGGTCATGGTGATTCCGATTTTGTACATTAATTTAATGGCGTCGATTTTGTTTAATTTAACCAAGTCTTCAACACTGCCTGTTTTGTGGTAGTCGTAGACGTTGCTAATGTCTATTTCTCGGAGGTTTTTTAAGGTTGGATCACGCATTGGATCTGTGGTTATTAGTACGACCTCATGGCCACGTCTTGAGAGTTCTTTCCATAGAGGGCGGAAGAAGATTTGATGACTGTGCGAAGCTGTCGGTACCACTGCCAATATTCGTGACGCGTCGACGTAGTAAATTATTAAAAATAGTGGTAAAGATTTTAATAAAATCATTTTGCTTTGGACTAAATTTTTCTCAATGAACCATGTAGGGAAACGGTTAATTTATTACTACTATGGATTGAGATTTTGATTTGATTGTAAGCATTTGTACTGCTACAAAACTGATAACCGTTTGAAGTGGTGATTGTTACATTCTATCTGTATTTGAGATAACATACGTGGTAAGTTAAGTGGTGCTAATTAGCAGTTGAACCTGATCAATAACTGAATAACTCTAATATATCCATTTGTTAGTAAGTTCAAAATAGAAATCAATTTAAACTCATTCACAATACGATAACATTCTCTAATCTATAGAGTAATTTGTGGACTTCCTCACTGTTTTCTTACAGGAGTAGAGCGCAAGTGTGACTTACCGTATTCTTTCTTGTATGTTCAGCTTCCGTGAGAACATGAAGTCAATCAAAATCAGGCACTGCTGACGATGTTAAAGAGGAAGAAGTAGTGGTGTGCAGGTCTTTTACCAGGTGCACCCTGCCATCTATAAATCCAAAAAATGGAGAAGGACCAATCAGAATCATCGTCTTGGGGGGTGCGGTGCGTTCTGAGTTGGTAGGAAACCAATGCAACAAATCAATGGGTCGTATTGGTGCACCAACTTTCAAGGTACAGCGCAGCTGACGACAGGTGGACGGTGGGGGAGACCTCTCGCAGGGTTGCTTCTGCTGCGGTGCTGACCTCTCGCAGAGTTGCTTCTGCTGTGGTGCTGCTAGAGGTCTCCCCCCCGGGCCAACTGCGTCGTATTTTGAAAGTTGGTGCAGGACAGTGCACCAATACGAACCATTGATTCGTGGGAGGCCTGTAAACTCCAGTGAGAAAAGAAATTCTCTTCCATTACAGTGTTGCCAGCTGAAACATGGGTAGCGCAGCTTTTCAAACTTCTCTGGTGTGTTATGTGTTGCCTATGCTATACAACAGAGTACAATATCATCGATATGATCAATATCATCAAATATCATACAATATCAATGGACCTTTATCAGCAGATAAGCCTTTACTAAACAAGCAAATAGATTTACAAAGAAAAATAATTTAAAAAAATGTCATTTAAAAAAATCGTTTATTTACTTATGAAACAAATTTGTACGTTTCTAGCAAGAACGCAATTCAATCAATATTTATTGTTACAAATGATCAAATTTACTGTTGTTAGTTGTGGAATTAAACAAGTAACAAAATAAAATCATGTTTAATCTCAGTGGAATGCAATAAAATCTCGACGAAAATTTGAGACAGAAAGAAGTACTGGACATTCTACAACTCTGTCTTTCCCAATCTTCGCTTTACAAACGTTTTCAAATCATCCTTCGTCCGCGTTCCTTTGTACTCTTCCACAAATCTTCCGTTTTTAAACAATTTAAGAGTGGGAAAGCCGCTAACCTCATACGTTTCCGTCACCTCCGGATTCATGGTGCAATCAACCATAGCAAATTTACAAGCAGCGCCCTCATTACCTAAATCTTGTGCGGCTTGAATGTACTCAGGTTTCATTCGTTTGCAATGGCCACACCAAGGTGCATAAAACATGACTAGCACTGGATCTCTGGTGTTAATAGTATTCTTAAAATTATTATCAGTTAAATGTAATACGCCCTTAGTATCGCCCCATGAAGCGCCAGCTGGAATCGTCATCGGTTCCGGAATATTAGCATCAGGATCCATCATAAATTTAACAAACTCTTCAGTTGTCCGACCACCGCGATATTGGAAAATCTTCTTCGAATAATAACTGAAATATTTTATTGTCGGGTATCCTTTTACGTCATTGGCCTGGCAGAGAGCTGAATTCGTCGTGCAATCAACTGCGGCAAATTCAATCTTTGGATCGTTTACAAAACGTTCTGCTGCTTTGCTGAATTCGGGTTTTGCTTTTTTGCAATGCCCACACCCTATGTGAACAAAAAAAACAAGGTTTTATTACTTAAATCTACAACTTTACAACATTACTTACAAGGTGTATAAAAGATGACTAAAACGTGCTTCTTTTTTTTAAGAAACGGTTTGAAACTGTCTTCATCCAAGAAGACAACATGGCCTGGTTGTTCAGACCATGGAATTTCAGGTGGTGGAGGCGCTGGTGGTTCCGCTGGATTACTCATAAAAGATACCAATTTCGGTGTGTCCCGGACGTTCACATCAAACTTTTCTTCGCCATAGCTAAAGTACTTTATGGTTGGATATCCTTTTACACTGTATTGAGACGCAACTGTTTGCTCTTTCGTTGCGTCCAAAGCAGCCAGCATACCAGGTACCTACAGAAACGAAAACAAGTTTAAACATTAATCATACCCTTTGGAATGTTATCGGATGATAAATATAACCTACCCCATCACGTTTTAATTGTGCAGCTGCAGCTTCATATTCCGGCTTCATCCGCTTGCAATGTCCACACCATGGTGCATAAAACATAACCAAAACTGAAGCTTCTTCTTTAAGTACTGGCTCAAAACTAGTTGAAGTCAAATGTACAACTTCACTATCAGTGTCAGACCATTCCGGTTCCTTGATCTTAACTGTAGGTTGTGGGTCATTCATAAAGCTTACGATTGCTTTCTTTGTGTTGTCACCTTCATATGTAAACTTCAATATGCCATGCCTAAGAAATTAGTTATCATTCAAATTATACATTTCAGCATTTTTATGTTTATTGTATTCAATTTTAATTTAACTGTCTTACTCATAATATAAAAGCGTTGGAAATCCTGTTATATTGTACTGTGATCTTACAACCGAATTTTCAGGGCGATTCACGTCAATAGCAGCCAATATAGCCGTTCCATCAAGGTCAGAGGCGGCATCGGAAAACTCAGGTTTTAATGTTTTACAGAAACCGCACCACGGAGCGTAAAACATTATCATGATGGGTTTTGATTCTCTCTTGAGAAATTTAGCTAATGACTAAAACATACACAACATTATTAAGTATTTGCACTTGAGCATTAAAACAAATAAGATTTTGTACCCATAACATTTTGAATTCCTGTTGTACTCTCTATATTTAACCATACAAATCAATTCAGAAGATACTAGAACCACAACAAATGCAAATACTTTTTGAAAATGACCATGAAAAATTTTGCACTCAAACAATTTATATGAATAATGCCATCATTAATGACAATATGTCACAAATGATATATTATGTTAAACATGGACTACTAAATTTATTGTAATTTAAGATAGAATAAGTTTTACAATGCTGAACCTAACTTAACCTGAAAACACTGTCAACAAGCTTTTGTGAATATATGCAAGCAAACAGATCAATAATTACTAATTCATATATAAAATGTCAATTAATACTTACAGAAGCATCTGATATGTGATGTACATGTGAAGCATTGGGGTCTTCCTCCCAGGGAATATCTCCAGTAGGATCTCTCATAAAATTCACCATTGAACTAACTGAATCACGCCTGTCATAATCTTTGTTAAATTCTCCATCTTTATAATGCTTTATTATATGTGGTTCAGGATTAATTTTGAGTTTCTTGCACATTTTTTTAGGCTCGCTATATATGATACAATTAAAATTATTAACTTATTGATTTTGTTTGTTTGTGTTGTCAACAATAATAAAATATTTACCCCGCACAATCAATAAACACCGTAGTTCCTTGTCCTTTGATAGCAACAGCAGTCTCTTTAAAAACTTTAATAATATCAGCACTCTTTTTGGAACTGCTTGTAAAGAGAATCAAAACATTGTTCTTGGTTCGTAACAACTTCTTATAGTCTTTGAGGTCACTAATGTTATCAATAACTGGAGATTTGCCATTTTTGGCTATTGTAGGAAGTGCGAGTTGAATGCAGATCTATAAAATAATTAATTTAACACAAGTAAAACAATGAATATTGATTGTACTTACAGAGAGTAATAATAATAAATGTTGCACCTGCATTTTATTGACTTGTATTGTACTCAACAAATAGGATAATTGTTACAATATTTTATAATTAAATTTAAACAAAGTGATATTATAAGTATGAATTATGCGTGCATGTTTTAGCCGGCGTTTGAATATTGTAACTGATTGTAACAACAAACTCTGTGCCACGACAACTGACGATAACTACTCTGAACTACTCAATGTGAACAACGCAGACCAGCGCAGACGAGGCCAGAGTCAATAACATCAACGACATGAAGACGGAAGAATACAAAACCAAACATCCACGCAATCGCATGAGCGAAGGGGAAGTGGGTTGAAAACGATAGAAAACGTCATAGCTAAACAGCTCGCATGAAGAGTATTAGAAGAACTGAGAGAACCAACGCATTTTAAACGCGAACATGATGTAAAGCGGTGTAGAAGATGAAATAGATATTCCAAAATTTAACGAAAATCAAAAAAAATTGTTAGAATTGACGTGTAAAAAGTGAAACTTACATGAACTGATCAGCAGAAATTAACACAAATGTCAAAGCCGTTTTTTGATAATGATTATTGTTTTAAATTTAACATTATTTAAAGAACCGGAAGCATACTTTATGGCCGTTTTAGAATCTAATTTAATACTTTTGTTTAAAATCAAAAATAGTTTTGAAATTAATTTTACTACAGTATTATTATGTGTACAGTTGATAAT
The DNA here is from genome assembly GCA_030264155.1 of Atheta pasadenae. Lineage (NCBI taxonomy): Eukaryota > Metazoa > Arthropoda > Insecta > Coleoptera > Staphylinidae > Atheta > Atheta pasadenae. The sequence goes on from JARJDS010044633.1 coordinate 12,720, forward strand.
AAAACTTTACAATCAACGAAGTTTGAAATATATTTATTTGTTTTACTACTACCTTACCAATTTTATTAATTTTGTTAAATATGCACTTCGCAATTAAATTATTATGTTTTCACCAGTTGTCATAAGAAAATGTCATGTGAATTGAATTTAGTGCAACTTGGTCAAACTTGGTGCAACCATAGCGGCTACGTTTTTAGGTTGGCAACACTGCGCGTATAAAACAAACGTAGCGGCCATTTTTATTTATTAGTAATAAAAGTAAAAAGTAACTAGTATTTAAACATAGTTATTAATTCCTATGATTAATTCAGTATTAATTCTTATTAATATTTTGAATTATTAATACAAAAAAGTTGTATAAAAACGCATGAAATAATTATGAAATAAATATGTATAAAATAAATACAAATGACCAATCCAATATAATATTTCTAGTGTAAATTCAAATCCTTCAAATCAAAATAAAAGTAGGCAACTGCATACACGCTAAATACGATGCTGCCCAATGCATATTTCTGACGACATAAAGTCCATACAAATTATAAAATAACATAAAAACTCAATATGAATCAATTTATTTCTTAATCAATATCTCAAACTACAAACTCATGTGAATTTTTTACTAAGCCCGGCCTTCCACGTCTCATCCTTATGTCCTGGTTTCACATACTCCTTAACCTTCGCCTTGGGTCGCGACGATTTAATCACCGTGGGTGCAATGATATTCCGCTTCTGCAAACTCTTGAAACGGTCATTCAATAAATTCCCCTGCTTCTTAAGATTCCGTAGATTCCCGGTAATATCTTTCGTCATATTAAACTCTAAATCCGGTTCTTCAAACTTATTCACCCCTAAACGCTTAGCCTCAAACTTCTGGTACTCCTTCTTCTTCAATCGCTTCTGATGCAACATCTCCGCCTTCTTTGATGCGCCATCCAATTCTTTATTGATAACTTTCAACCTATACATATCCGAAACTTTTTTCTTTTCAATTTTAGCTAAGAGCAACTGCTCCCGAAGTTTTTGTTGCTCCTTGTGCTTACGGCGTTGCTTCTGTGACTTTTCCTTATTTTTCACGGGCGGGTTTATCGCTTTATATTCTTCCTTACTTTCTGGTGAACCGTCGTTTGTGAGGTCAGGTTTGAGACCTTCGGACATTTCAACCATCCAATTTGCCTTTGAATTAAAGATTAGGATAATTATTGAACAATTAATTGCATTACAATACAAATTCATCACAAATTTCATCATTTTTCTGTTCGAAATGACGTAAATCAGTTTGGTTTTATCATTTTTCGTATTACAACGCCACTAAAATGATAACTAATGAAACAATTCCATTATGTTTATCTTATAATTATAATACATTAACAAAATTATTTATTAAATAATAAAAACAAAATAAACTTACATCTCGTTGTGTAGGTGTAACCTTCCTAAACATACCATCTGTAACTCTCTTCAAATGTTCCTCCTCTTTCATAATCTTATTCTCTTTTTCCACAATAGTCCTCAACAAATCCTGATGGTCCTCATAACTTGGATTGTAAGACATACCAGGATGTGGTAATTCAATAGCTTTAGAAAAGTATGGTTTTTTCAGTGTAGCTTTAGATGCAGGTTTTAACAATTTCCCAGGTCCATGGATAACATGTCGTTGCACATCACCTTCAATCCATTCATCCTTGGACACCACGTCATCAATAGCAGATATAGTTTTAATCCTTGGTGTTAACAAATTAGCATTGACATCTTCACCCCAAACATCTTTATTGAAGTCAAATTTACCACTTTCCTCAGCTCTCCTTTCACGCTCCAGTTTCATATTGTTAACTCTCTCAATATCTTTTTTCTTAAAGATACCCTGAGCTCTTAATTCAGCTTCCTTTTGTTTCACTAACTTATTAGCTCTTTCATCCTTAGTCCTAACATGATTTCTTTTAGTTATTGGATCAGGGACTTTTGTTAAAGGTTGTAACAATGACAAACATTTATAAGGTGCATTTCGTAACGCATCACGTTTTGCTTTTTTTGATGATTGTTTTTTAGGTGCAGCAGAATGAGTATCCAATGTAAATAATTCATTATTTGCAAGTTCTGAATAATCTCTGTAAAAATTTGAATTGTCATTCAACAACGATTTAAAAATCAAGTTTTTTCAGTAAGAAAATTTAACAAAATATACCCCAAACGTTCTCCTAAGCGTTGTTCTTCAAGAAAATGATCCACATCACTTATATCAACATGTTTACGCCAGGAACTTTTTAATTTCTTTGAAACACGTTTTCTTATTGTAGTTAAAGGTGCGCTTTCATGAATTCGTATCATTTTTAATTAAATACCAATTTAATTATTGAATTACTTTAACAATACCGTATAGAAAACACGGTAATAATTGGCTAATAATCAAAATAAAACACGTGTGATTTATTTCGAGGTTATGCATAGAGAGAAATTGAAAGAGAAACTGTGAGAAACGAACAGGGGGGGTTCAATAGAATTGCCGACCTTGCAACAATACGAGCAATCGGCATGTATGTCCTTTTATGATCATAACTTCTAAACCGTAAAATATTTTTGAGTTTTCTCAACGGATTTAGATAGATGGTGAAAATTTACACTGGAAATAGTATACCGCATATCTTGGTATGCATTTTTAATGTGTTAATTTTAAAGTCGACCAAAGTTGCGCAAATTTTTCGTGTTCCATATGAGTTTTTGTTCATATCTTCTAAACGGCTAGAATTTTTTAATTTTTTTCACCGAATTCGAGTCGGCCCCGTCCAATTACCTTAAGAAACTTATATTAGACATGTGTTGTACTTTTTATATGTACAAATAAAAAAAGTTTTGACGAAAATTTATAATTTTGACGTATAACGCAGGCAACCCAGTATACTATCTTAGAGTAAACTAAAACCCGATAAAATATTTGAATTTTACGAATTGAATCAAATTGAACGACGAGAAAACGAGTTATTTCGCCTTAAAATATAAAAAAATAAGAGTAATACTCGTTTATTTATAATGAAAAATTATAAGAACAAATTAATTATTTATATCAATTACTGCTTCTTTTTAAATTTCTTCTTCGGTTTCTTACTAAAATCCACTTCTTTCGCTGGTTTTTCTACAC
>JARJDS010044677.1:0-88948 GCA_030264155.1 Atheta pasadenae
AATACGCGCAGGCGCGCGGTTATTAAAATTTGCCACTCCAAGCTGTAGTACCGATCAGTACCGATTGGAACCGATTCAAACACGAGATTCCGTTAATAAGCAGCGCGCCCTGTTGGTATAAATCATTTGTCACAAATTCATGCCATTCTTTTAACATTGCGTTCGGACTCCTTATATTCTATACTTTGTGGACGTGACTCACGGCCTACTCCAAAACCGCCTTGACTTGTCGTGGCTCGCGACATTATATATAATAACTGTTTTAGAAGTACATATGCAGGATTTTTTCAACACTTTGATTTTTGGCTAAATCTTCTAAATTCAAATCGTTATATTCTTCGAAAATAAAAAATCAAAAATTTGCTTAAAAAATTTGCATAGAATTTCCAATAACAAATAAAAACAAAACACTATGTACTTCTTTAGACAATGTATATACCAAGATAAGAAACTAAAATCAAAGATTCAAGATTGGTCTAACACTAACACTTTTTTAGCGGTTAGAAACCAAACGGTCCAATCAGCGTCCTGGATTTCAGTCTAGGTTTCCTTCGTCAGTCAGTTATCAAATACGAAAATCATTAATTGACTAACCAGTGTTAGGGATACAAACAAAGCCCAAAGCCCACATCATTAGTGCTCGGTTGCGGCGGATGATGGCGATCATCATGATTGAGGTAGATACGCACACGTGCGGCAGATGTTTCTCCTCAACCTCAATACTTAATAGCCCTTAGTTTTTTTTTCTTTTTTTGTCGTTCTTACTTCACCTTACTTTATTTAACCCAATGAGTACTAACTAATATACCTGAGTGTGAGTTGTGCATTGACTTAAGTCTCTGCCAGCTTCAAAGCGTTCAAAGTGACGCGTGCACCACTTCATGCTGGTAGGCACACGCGGCACAGAACGTAAGTCAAACTCAAAGCTTCTTCACTTGTTTGACTTGAAGTTTGAGTTTCAGTTTGCACCTGGCGTCTGGCGTCTGCGTTTTTGGCCTACCACAGATTGTCAGATGCGCCATGTGCATCCAGACAGTCCAGTACCGACTACACCGACTATTCATTACCTCTTTGAGGATTTCGGTACCAGTCCTTTATGATTGGAACCCTAAAGTCTTAAAACTTCACAAGGTGCATACGAACAATAAACTTTTATTGGCCATCGCACAGCTTGCAAATGTTAACTTTGGCACACTTCACTAAAAGCAAGGTGTGCGTTTATTTTTTTTTAATTTTAAGAGGTTAGGCCACTACAGAATTTGTATAAATTTTTTTTTTTGCTTAACCAATGTTTCAGAGTTGTAAAAATATTTTTATCAATCATACGGATACCGAAAAATTAATTTTAAAGGTGGATCCTAGTTTGAGCACATTTGAACATGAAAGTTTGTTTATTATTTTGCCGCTATACTTATATCATCTAAAATTCAACCCTAATTTGCATAACAATAGCGCGTTCGAGCTCGACAGCAAAACTTTTATCTTTTATCTGCTATAAGCAGCGGCGAAATGAAAAACAAACTTTCATGTTAAAATGTGCTCAAACGAGGATCCACCTTAAAAAGTTCAATTGTTGATTTTACTACCGCGCTAACTATAGGATTACGGCGCAAAACTTCTTAACTCTAACACCACCATGTGTCATTCTTATCTAAGGATTCTTATCCTTTATTTTTTTGATTAAATTATAAATACAATATTATTTAATTAACTTCCTGACGCATGTACTATAAAACTAATTTATTTATCATGCTCGTTTTTTGTCCACTTTATCCATTTTATCCAATTCATTAGTTATTGATCAATTTGATCGTCGACAAAACGCTTCGTTGAATATTAAATGACGCACATGTTGACTTTTTAATCCTCCACATGCCAATTTTTGTAGTTTTTTTATAAATAAATTCCTTTACTGAGCAAAAAAACCAAACAAAAACAAAATTTAAGTTCATTGAAGTTGAAACTAAAAAAAACGCAATAGTACAGGAACAACACACAGATGTCGATTGCATGTGCATTGTGTATGCATTCATTACGAATTTGAATTATTTATGCTCATATTTAAATGGTTTTTGGTTGTTTTTGCAATATACATGACCAAAATAAATTGACATCCAATTTATTCTTTGGGCACACAAACCGGAAATAACATGACAGACAGACGAAACAAAACCACGTATTATAAAAATTTACATTTTGATTATTTTATTTGTTATCGCAAAAGAAAAAAAAATCCAAATTAAATGAAAACAAATAAAACAATCAAAATGTATAAAAACAAAAATCAAACAAAGCACAGCGTTTGGTTTTTGTTTTTCTAAAATTTGAATATTTATTTGTTTGTTGCAATTGTTTTGTTTTTAAATACACAACTTACTATGTCAGTTTAAACTTTTATTAATTAACTTTTTATTCAAAGTATTTTATGCTTTGATAGAAGTAAAAAATTAATTAAACATTAATATCCACCGGTAATTACCTGACCTAATACAAATACAATTTATATTCGTGCACAACATAAACACAACACACCTAAAGGTAACTATATTTTTTTTGCATTCGGTTGATGAGCGTGTGCATAATGAACACGTTCTCAAACTCTACGACGCACACAACTCACCCTCAAACGGGAATATTTTAATATCCTGTTTCTCTCCCCGCTGTCGGTGTGACGCACGGGAGTCAATTACAGCGTTGGAGTTGAACGTCGGGCCAAGTTTCCACTTAACTTGATCAATTTTACGTTGTACTTTACACTTTACATTGTAAACATACACGTTGTTACTACTACTACCCTTACTTTAACTACCCGTTTGTGCTTGCTTTTTGTGTTTCAGTCCTTATGAGTTTAACTGTCTAGAATAGGACTTCTTAAACTATGGGTCGCGACACCTCTGGGTGAATACTCAAAGTACTGCATTCCAAGGGGGTTGCTTAAAGATAAAGTTGTTCCTGACCCACAGTTTAGGAAGCGCTGGCCTAGAGAATCCTTCAACTTCAACTTCAAACTACTCGTTCGTTTCTATAGATATTTGATTCCAAAGGGAGAGTTGTTAAATACCCAAAAATATAAGTTAAAGCAACATAACCTTAAACATTGAACACTATATCAGTTATAAATTGTAGTAACAATAATAATAACAATAAAAACAATAACACAAAACAAACAAAACTAATATAGGAATTCATTTGTTTTATGTTTTGTTTTAATGTAGGTACTCTACCTCTGTTTGTATGCTAATGAAATTAATTTAATTATCACCCTCATTTATTTGCATCAAACGTCCAATTCAACTCTTTGAGTATTTTTGCGCAAAGTTATTTCTTCTATTTTTGTTAAATAAGCAGATTATTTTGTTTTTTTTGTTTTTTTGTTTGTAATTTTTTGATTTTATTTTTCTTTTAAAGTGACTTTTTTCGCTGCGCTGCGTTTTGTAGGGTGGTTTTAATTAAATTTTAATTCGAAACGACGACGCGGCGGAGGCGGCGACTCTAAACACAAAACGACAACAAACATATACTTCTTCTTTTGCTGGTGTACTTGTATACTTTGATACCTCTGGCTTTGTGTGTGCTTGTGTGAATACTTACGGCAAAGAACGAAGTTAATGAAAATTAAAAGTAAAACTCGTATACACCAAACGAACGAGCGAAAATACTGTGCTACTACGATTTACATTTCTTTGTTTGGATGCAGTCCTGCATGACACAATACAGTTGAGGTTATGTACCAGTCAACACCAGATGACAATTTACATTTTTCCTGCATTTTTCTTTTATTTACTTCAAGTTTTTAATTTCTATATTTCCGTACATTTTTTTTGTTATTTATTTGTATTTGCTTTTTTTGTTGTTATTGATTTTTAGTTCTTTTGTTTTATTAATTTTTTATTTTCATTATTCTTTGTGGTTTTTTTTTCGAAGACTTAAAACACAGAGTAATGCATTAGCGATATAATGTATAGGTAAACACTTTTGTGCTCTTCGTGTGGATTTTGTTCGTTCTGTGCGTTTTTTATGTGTTCATTGTTACGCTCCATTGTCATGTGCTTCTTCTACTTCTTCGCGGTCGTGTGCCGTGTGCCAACTGTCAACTTGAAACTCGTAACTCGTAACCTGTAACTACAAAAAACACAAAACAAATGCAACTGAGTAAAATATTATTATCTTTAAGTACTCACACGTGCGCTAACAAATCGTTAGTAAATTTAGTTTTGTTGTTTTGTTTTTAATGAAACTACTTAACATAAATATTTTGTTTTTTCATAACAACCACTTTTGTTTTGTTTTCCAATCACAATTACTATTAGTTGTTTTTTCTTTTGTTTTGAATTAGTGTGCTGATATTTAATTTCAATAGGTGACCACATTAGTTTTTTTATGAATCTTTGTTAGTTTGTAGTTTTATTATTTGCTATTTTGGTTAAAACCAGTGCTAAAATAAATGTTCTCTAAAAATTCATTGCAATGTTCGTCATTTGCTGGTTTATATTCCACGTTCATTTCGATTCGAATCGGGTATTACCGGAATTTTGATCTGATCTGATCCATAACGGCGTGACGTGTTGAGCGCGTAGGAGTAGGACAATAGATAACAGGACACACAACACAAATTGTGCACCGAATGGCGATGGCATTTATTTAGTAATAATGCGCACTAGTCTACTGCAGCACATAAAATATGGAATTTGAATTCGTTTACTGAGAATATGTCCATTCATTTACACAAATAAAGCAAAATTATTTTCAGGCACGAAATGAACGTTCGAAGGATTAAAAATGTACCCGAATGTTTTGTGTGTTTCAGTTGCCACTGTTAATCGGATTTTAATATTTTGTAACTGGAAAAAAAACATGCAAAATGCATTATTGATATCAAACAGTTGACGATCGTAATCTAATGTAATAAAACAATTTAAAACAAAATCGTATCGAAAAACAAAACAATACAGGTTAGGGGCTTACGATGTGATTTTTGTTTTGTTACAACACAATATGATCGTCAATTGTTTTTATCAATACAAATGCATTTTGTTTTTCTTGTATTGTTTTATTTTTCGTTGCGATTTTGTTTTAATTTGTTTTTGTTTTGTTTGTAAGTATTTGACCTTCATGTTCATCAAGCGTGATAATTTTGAGAAAAATAATAGTGAAATAATGACTTCCTTTGTTTTGTTCTACAGGATATTATTTTAAATGTAATCACAAGAATTTTACCTAAAAAAAACTTTCCGGATCATTTTTAGTCACTATTGGTATCTATACATTTTTGTTGCAAGTATTCTTCACTTTTAGTTTGACATGTTTCTATATTTTGTCTTTAGTTGTGCTCTCTTCCACCTGATACACACACATGCGTAAACACGTTAACATTGCAGCAACAGCAGATGCAGCAGGTGGTTGGTCGCGATCTCCCCTTTACAAAAACAAGCTGGTTACCAGTACCAGTACCACCAGTTGTGTGTCGTCGTTGGCATCGCGCTCTTCTGCATCACACCACACATTCTTCCTCTCCCAACACATAGACGTTATGCTCATACATGTTCTGCTGGGTTTTGCTATGTGTTCGTGTGCCATCAGTGAGGAAGCATATATTTCCGCCCCTATCTCCGCTTTTCCGGTCTTTTCATGCGACCGGCTGCAGCGAAACGAAGTCGTCGGGGAAGAATGAACGCTGTATGCGCACATACCATACAATACATGGTGTTTCATAACTTGTCTGCTTTAATAACTTGGCTTCGTTTAGAAGTTGTAAATGTTGTAATTTAATGCGTTTTCTTTGGTAAGGAAACAGGTAGAAAAAAAATCGTTTGTGTCGCGTGTTCTTCTTCTTGTTTCTTCGGGCACATTTATGTCGAAAACGTTAAAGTTATTACTTATTACTTTTAACGTACAAAACGTTGGTGAGCTGGTGAGGGTTTATGATTTTGTATGGTTTAAGTTGATGGAAAAGTGGAAAAATGTGGAAAATTTTAACTTTGGTTAAAACAAACTTTTTTCATTTTTTAGGTTATATATTATAATATATTGTACGTTATTAAGTTATTTAATATCATGTAGTAGTAGTAGTATCAAAATAATAAAGAACTGAACTGTCGGTTATTAATAAAGGATAAAAAATAACAAAATAGAATAAGAAAAAATGAAGGAAACATTCAGTAATTGATGAAAAGGATAAAATGTACCAGTTATCAGGTGAGTAAAATAAAAATCCAAGAAAATAAAAAAGAAATAGAGGAAGGGAAACAAGAAACATGGTAAGGAGAGCACTAAAAGAAAAACTTGAAAATAATACACTACATAAGAGAGGGACTTGTCCACAAATTAGACAACTCAAAATTTTAAAGAAGAGCAACAATATAAAGAGTTAATTTCAGGTAATCTCGCAAGTTATTACTCCATTTAAAATACATGGGGAACTCAAGAAAAGTAAAATAATTTACAGATTGAGTTGATATGTAATTTTGGTATTTTGAAATAGCTCATCAGCAATCGAAATCTGTATCACTCATTATCACTTTCATGGATGGCTATGTTAAAATTAACTTTGAAGATTTTGATTCACACATCGATACGACAATGCTTATATCACATGTTCACATCTAAATCAAAGTTTTAGATCAAGTTAATATGTAATTGTCGTGAACCACGACAACCTAGGAGGCTTTGCTTTAGTTATCGAGTAGGCCGTGAGCCACGGCTAGGAGGCTTTGTTTTTTGTTTTGTTTTTTTCAGTTGTTTACCTTGTAAATCGTTTTTGTTAATAAAGTTAGTCACATTTGAGAATTCGTATAGTGAACACGTCATCTGTTTATTAGAGACTGGTAGTCTCGCGGACCTAAAAGTTTTCTATATTGTTTGGTCCACGACAGTAATGTTTATATTGTTGGATGGCATACTTCATTAACTATAGATATAACACTTTTTGTCTCTTTAGATGAGTAGCCATGTTATAATTGATTTTAACAAATTTTAGATGAAATTGGTAATCAAAGAAAAATAAGGAAGCAGAAAAAAGATGACTGAAGGAAAACTTTGACTTCTTTCTATTTTAGTTCTTGGTTTTGTATGCACTAGTAGTAAGATACGAGGGTTCTGGAAACCAAAAACGGTTCCAGTGGACGTGGCTGTATTGTGATTGGTTGACTGATGAGTGTGTCTAACGTTTGATTGGTTTGCATATTAATTAGGTAAAGAGCAGCGTTATGATTGGTTTGCATATTTAATTAGTCCGGAATCTGCGTTCTGATTGGCCTGCAAATTTACTTAGGTGGGGATGTGTTGTGCAATGTGGGTTTGGGTGGGGATTAGGCAGGGTTGCTGAAAGACAAAGATAGTAAACAAAAACTTTTGCTGAAAGTCAGAGACAACAAAAATTTATTTTTTGATTTACAAATAAATTTTATTTATTAAATATAAAAGTACAAAAAAATATGGTGCTGACGTTGATGTTTAGAATTGATGCACCCTATATTCAGGATGGTTTTCCAAAATAAAAATAAAAACAGTAAATACAACATTGGTTAAAAGTATAATTTCTTTACTTACTTGCGAGTACATCTGCATTGCTATGTCGGATGGCATTGGTAAATTCAGATGATTGTTGTGACAATTAAGTAAATGTCTTGTCAATCTAGACCTTAAAATTACATGATTGCGAGCATATGGACAAGGCACGTATACTTCACTTGACACACGGTAAAGAGTCGCCCTGTTTATACTAGAACTCGTAGGGAAATGTGAAAAAGGGGGGATAGTTACAAATTCTGCAATATTTCCGTTATTAAAAAGACATGTGCACAAGTGTGCACAAAGTGCTTGTTTATTACATATTTCCTTATCTTATATTATATCCATTATAATATTTCAATAAAATTAAACCTAAGACAATTAGAGCAACTAAAGCTATAAAAATAATTTCAATTAATCCTATATATAAGTATGTGATGATTACATGTCTTGTGGATGTTTATGTCTTTATATAATTCAGGATTCATTGTATTGATTTACAAATTATTCGCAAAAATAACCTAACAGAAAAAAATCGCAAAAAATTAATGTTTACTAAATATTCCAATAGATTTTCGTAGAGATTAGGACCCGCCCGGTTGTAGTCTGTCATCTGTTGTCTGGCCTGTCTCACATCTGCTTCCCTCACATCCACTTTTCTACGTGTAACTTATAATCCACGTTTGCACCTTTACCCGCCTTTGATTTGACCGAATTGGGTCGTCTTTTGATCAAACTAAATTTACCTGAACTATAAACCAAGTGTTACAAACATCAACATTTCTTCAAGGAATGTTAAGTTCTTTTCATGCTATTTCAATCAACATCCTTCTTTCTTTGTTGTAGGTTGAACCACTAAACCCCCACCTGGTTTCTAAATTTTGCTTTCCATGTTAAAAAATACTAAACGTAATATTATTATAAGTTAGTATACTCTGTATCAACGAAAATTACCTGTTAAGCTCGAGGCTAGCAACTGAATCAAGAGCAAAGAGCCGCAAAGCTTCGAGTTTTGGTATCTTCGACGACAGCTGCTTGGTTTGGGGCACTGAGGCACAAACACATACAAATTCAAAATATCCTTGTTTTTGTTATTCGGTGTGCTCCACATATCCAAATACACCTTTCGCTAGGGCGTCTTTGTTGTTTTTCTTATAGTTACTAAGAAGGTGAAGGAAGGCATATGGTAGGCATGCGCGTGCCACTCGTGTGCCTCAGGTTATTTTTTTCTTTTAGCAAGCATACCATATCTTTGTGCAATTCGAACATTCTTAACATTCAGAACAAAATTCGACCTCAGACAACCATAGCCGAAATATTTATCAATTCATTATCATCCACCCTTATGGTTCTGCACCCTCAGCAACGTTGTACGTCAAATTCTTTCACTTGCTTTCATCTCACATAAACATAACCTAGAAAACCCAACATGTATTAAAGGTTTTCATTAAAAAGAATCATTTGGAAAAAAAAATCGTGAAGTTACGTTATTGTTGGCTGTGAGTTCAAATTGGTTCAAATGCTTACAAATCAAAACTCAACAACAATAAACGCTCTTTACTTTTGTATACTTTTTTCTACACACTTGAAAAATAACGTTTTTCGATTCTCCGGGTTTCCGGTTTTAGGTTGAATTTGTTTTTTTTTGTTCAAATTTCACTTAACTGTAAATGCGTTTTCTATATACACGCAGGCGGCGCGGCGGTGGGTGCGGGTGCACGCGCGAGGAGGGCAACTAAAAGTTAATTGGAAAAGTTTTCATTGCTCGTCCGACCGTAAGAGCGCTGCTGCTAACGCTCAACTCAACTCAGCGGACAAATGCGTGCGTATTTTGCTCCCTTAGCCGCCCCCGCAGAAACGCGAATTGGCGCGCTAGTATGCAAGACCTTTCAGTTTTCAATAAAATTGCATTTTCGCCGCCTCGGAAACGCGCAAACATTTTGAACCGAACAAATTCAGACGAAATTTGTTAAGTCAATAGAACATTTTCACTGGATATTAAAATTTACAACAACATTCACTAAAATTTACAACTTTTCCAAAATTATTTTTAGTATATAAACAATTTCAATACAAATTATAAACAAAATCCACTGTTGCTTTATGACTCGTTTCGTTTTTTTTCTACTTAAAATTAAAAATTAAAAAATATAAACTTGCAGGTTTCAACAGGAATATACAAGTAGCAGGTGAGCATGTGGTTCATAATATGGTTGCCACTCTATTGACACGTTGGCTTTTGGTAAAAGCATGTTTGCACTTTAATCCACATTATAAATTCGTATCAATTTGGCTTCGCTGCGTGTTGTCTGCATCACCCGCTTTTCCTGCAGCTGGTTACATGCCAGAATGCTCGGCAAGCATTCCATCAAGAAAGTTGCATAACGACAACTTAAAATGATCTTAAACTTGCAGTTTGCACTCAAGTTATGTTGAGCACATTGCAACGGGAAAACATCAAACGTATCTTCAGTCATCGCGGTAATCGTAATCATCATGCCTTGCCTCACGTCATATTTAACAACTGTATGAGGGTAAAAGGTAAAATTTACCTCTAATAGCGTTTAAACTCGCTTCGAATGCGTTTAAATTCAATGTAGGCACTTTTAATGTTAATTTGGTTGCATACCTAGGTTTCTTACCATATGCAACCAGCTTAACATTAATGAGGATAATTGGTTGCGTATATTACTTGCGTTAGTTAGTTTTAGTTGTGTTTTGTTTGTTTAGTGTTTGTTGGTGTGTTGGAAACGATTTGGCGAGTCATAAATTTCTACCGTGGGTTCAATTTAATTTCCGATGTTGATCCCGGTGGACGATTGTCGCCCGGTTATACCCAAATAGCATTTCATTACGCTAGTTTCGATTTCGTTCCGGTTTGGCTTTGCTCGAAAGCATGAAACCGACGGAGCGTTGAGGACGGAAGGATTTAGATGGCTAGATTTTAGTGATTGTACCTTAAGATAAACCATAAATCGAAATTTATTACTTTACGTCTTTCCGGTTTGGGGGTGTTAAAAATAATTTAACAAATTTTCGATAACCAAGACTGGCTTAGTTGATTTTGTTTCTTTTTATTTACAAAACAAAACTTGAACATTGTTGTTCAAGGACAATGAATTTTATTTGTTTTTTTTTCTTTTGTTTCGTGTTGTATTACGTTGTATTTTGTTGGTGGTTGTGCAACTCAGTGTGAAATTATAATAATCGAAGTAAAAGTGAGTTCTGGTGCCGGTTTGGTTGTGTGCGGTGCGCCAGTTAATAACAAACGAGAGCGAAATCAACCCGAACGACGACATTTTGACCGTGACAGGCCTTACAAGTTGTAATGCACGCATTGCGTTTACGTTAATTTTTATATTAAGCTCAAATCGAATAAAGCAACTACAAAATAAAATTCAAATTAAAAAAAATTCAGAGTGATCAAGGACACTGGACACTGGTAGCAAAAGTATGGTGATTGTAATAAAATGTCAAGCAGGTTTAGTTTAGGGTAATTATTTATGAACGATGTTTTTTAATGCAACAACATGCTTGTTGTAGTTAACAATTTTGCACATTAATGCTGCAATTATAATTTGTGACGGCTTGTAATGTGTTTTTAAAGCGTTAAATTTTATTGCGTGCGAAGATTACAAATTGCTGTGGGGCAAAAAGAAGTAGACATATACCGCGATGGTGGAATGAAACGAGCTTTTGGTGCTTTCGAAGTTTATTTTGTATTAAAACGACTATGCATTGTATGCAACTTAGTATACAACAAAGTATTTTTTTTCCAATTCTTTGGAGTAATTCAGTGTAATATGGGTTGCATACACTAACACATCACAACGCGAATGAAACTTTTACAAATTTTAATTGATTTTGTTTTTTTTTTGTTTCTTTTTTTTGTAATTCTTGCTGAGCTTTTTTTATGTTTTTAAATTTATTGGTAATCTTAACACTTGCAGTTGTAATTGACTAAACGTCAATTGAACGTGTGCCGTTCATAACTTTAGCTGGTTAAGCCGTAGTTAGTAATCGTTGTTAAGTCAAAGTCATAAATAATGTATGATGTAAATTTGGCCAACCAAATTGCATGACTACAAATCTGCAAAATACGGCTGTGGCGACGGCCCACAGTGTGCTCAATCGTGATTTAGGAAGCCAATTATTTCACAAAATACGCAATACTCCGATAGTATGTACTTAGACACTTTATTAACATTTTGTGCTTAGTTTGGAGAATTTTTAAACCAAATATTTACGCTAATGACTTCAAAAAACTCCAAATTATATTTTACTCCAAGAAAATCAAATGTATTTAGTGATTAAATGATACATTTTAATATAATGTCATTTGTTGTACAAAGGATTTACAAAGTTCCATAAGTAGACTCCTTGTATGTATATCTTTCAGAGTTATTTACTAGAAAAGTGCGCTGCACTATTGTATTATATATATTAGTCTATTTCTAGCTTCCCTGCGTTTTCTTGCTTTAAAAAATATTTAAAAAAATAAGTTTATTTTGGAAGTTTAGATATATCAAAAAAAAAACTTATGCTAAGGGAAGGGAAACTTGTATGTACTGAAAATATTCAGTCAACGGTATTATGTTAAAAGCAAAGCGCCTTCAATCCTGAGTGGAGGTGCAGAGTCAAACTTACATATATTTTATATGGTCGTATTTATATTCATATTTAAATATTATTGAAATGTTAATTTAAATAAAAATCATTTGCACAAAAATTCTATGTTTTACAATAAAAGTAAACGATCGAAGCGCTCCACACGAAATTGGAAGGCACGAAAATGCAGAGCCGTACTTATATATACCGTTTGTTTTTTTTAATTTCAGGGTCGTATTTATATTTATATTTTAAATATTACTGAAATTTTGCTTTAAATAAATATAATGTGCACAACAATTTTGTACATTTAAACATTAAAAAATGAATCAAATTTGAATCCATTTATGGTATTGGTGTTTGGGGTGACTGAGCTGTCAAGGAATGGCAACGTTATCAGTAGCAATGTTTTTACTCATATGCACTATTTGGATCATATATTCGATGGGTTTGACTGTTGGAGATAATTATAGATGTAAGTCTTATTATAATGTTGTTCTTTTAAAGTTTTGAAGTTTAAATTTCATTTTAGCATTATCATAAGTGGGTTAAACTAATTGAGAAAAATGAACTTTGGAAATTAGTAGATCAATTGCGTACAGACGGAATGAAGTTTATGTTGTCCACTTTTTCTGTTTTAATTTAAGAGTTGGTGTAGTGCCGATTTTTTAGTGTTGAATAATAATCTGATGGTTGAGCTAGCATCAAATGATTAATAATGGTAATTATTCCTAATTTTTTAGTTGCTGTCTCTCGTACCAAATTTTAAAAAGGAGTGCGCGCAATGGCGTACTTAGGGAAGGGGGGTGGGTTTAGTGCGGTCCGCACCGGCCGGCACATATTTTATAATATGATTATATATACATAATATGTGTACAATTTGTTTGTAATAGAATGATTTATTTATAAATTTAAAATAAAAAAAATTATTGGTATTTTTTTAAACTAGGAATAAGTTTTGATATGTTAATTAATTTATAAAAACTTCGAATGGGCGGCAAAAGTGGAGACCGCACCGGACGGCAAAAATTCTAGGTACGCCACTGAGTGCGCGTTCTATTTACTTAGTTATTCATCTATGTTTCTTAACACGTTCTTAGTCTGTATTATCCAGTATTATCATCATCGTAATTGTGATCCAGTAAATCCATCTAAATGACTTTGGCACAGGCAACGCAATATACAACCTTATACAAAATTTTGAATTAGTATATATAGGGATATCTTTTTTTATTTTTACGCAAACCAAAATCCGTTAAAAAATTTTATATCTACGAATTTAATTACTCCTAAAATATATATATTATATATATATAAATATAAATATATATAATAAATATAAATATATATATTTTGCTATATATTAATGTAATGTCAGGATACTGAGAAAACAGCGTGGCCCCGTAAATCGCCAAGCGGCACACTGTGAATCGTGACGGCGTCGTAGATTTATTATGATCATTGTCATCCCCAATCAATTGTTTAGTCGGTTTAGCAGCTTGTTATATCTCCAGTTTGTGTGTTGCGCTTTGCGCATCCTGTTTCCATATATTTGCAATCATTGTCTATTGTGCCATCTGCGACAAAGTGCAAGAAGTTATTGGAATAAAAGTCACAGTAAATATTACGTAAAACGACGCATGCGCACTACTTTACATTTTTTTTCTTTATTCCACACAACTTGGTTAGTATCTAACATAACCTAGAGTAATCTAACCTCACTTTAACCTTAGTCATTCAGAGTAAGTTAAACAAAAGATAAACGAGTTTTGCAACCAGCGAACAAGACAAACAAGTGGTGGACTAGTTTGTAAGTTCACTCTAAGCTACCTTTCGCACACATTTTAGCCTTAACTTTAACCTCAAAATTAGTAAGCACCGAGAAATTAATATCTTTAGGTTAAGTTGAGGTTAAAACATCCAATTGATTTAGATTTATTAACAAATTAATTTAATTATGTGTGTTTAGAGTTAGACACGTGTAAAATTTAATTATTCACTCTAATTCGTTCGATTAAACAATCTTTTATTTCATAAAATAACATTTCAAACTTTCTAATTTTTGAAACTTGATATTTTCCAATACAGTCGTTTATTTTACGCAACCCAAAATACACAACAGTGTTTATTTTGGCTAGCATTCACACAACTTTCAATTGTTTTTTTTTGTTATTTACCATTAATTCGAATTTTTGTTTTGTTTTCACGTTTCTTTTGTTTTAAACATTCATTGATCACAAATTAATTTCTTTTGCATTTGTTATTTTTTACTTTGTTTTTCTCGCCCGTTGGTCATGAACTGATAACAAGTGAAAGTGAACTTTAAACATAAATCTTTCAGGAGTCCTGTGTTAGGACTCCATCGGTCTGAATGGACCTGAAGCTGTATGGGCTGTTGTGGCGTCTGTTAGTTAGCACAATGCTTCGGTCGCTGCTGGTCGCGTTCATTTTCGCGGGTGGTTATGCCCATGGCTCAACGCTACGCTTCGCGCACGCTCGACATCATCTGCATGCCGACACGGTTAAGCCGGCTAAGCATCATCATCACGTACCGAATCCGCATGCCGAGGAAGTGAGCTTTAATGTTACACCACCACCACATAAACAACACGATGACAACATCGATACTAATTTGGTGGTTGATCAAGCTACCGGCATTGCTTATAATCCTTACAGTAAACATCATCCAGGGTATGTAAAATAAACACACAAATAACAACAACGAAAACCACAAATTTTGTTGTGTTTTGCTTTCCTGAAAAGTTGTAAACAAGTCAATGAATTTTAAAACAAAAGATAAGAAAATAAAACACATAGATAAACAACTAAACAAATACAAACAAATTTTTCTTGCATTTGTTTTATTTGCTAGTTTTGTTGTGTTTTGTTTTCTTGGCAAATTATTATCAAATAAGTGAATTTTAAAACAAAAGATAAGAAAACAAACAAATAGATAAATAACTAAACACATACAAATAAATTTTGCATTGCTTTTGTTTTGTTTACTAGTTTTGTGAGTGTTCTGTTTTTTTCGTACTGCTGGTTGGTAGTTGTTTGTAGTTGTGTAGTAGAATGTAGTAGTTGTTTGTGAATGTGTGATTACCACGTTTATTCCACCTAGAATCTTGAGTATTGTCGAGTTGTCGGACTTGTAATGGCAATAACGAGCAGACAATGCAGGCCATAACCAAAACACGACTCGTACACAGGCATACTGCGCGTGCGCTCCGAGAATATAAATGCGTATCTAAAGCACCCGAAGGCACAAAACCGCGCAAGAGGCACTAAATCGCTTTATTTTTTGTGTTTGTTTTTATTTTCTCTGCAACTGCAAGTGGTAAAGTTCTCGAAAAAGTAGTCGGTTTAAAGAATAAGATAAAATCCAAAACTTGACTTGTGTTCTTTCTATGCCTGTAAAAGACAGGAAAAGAAAATTGCAAAAACAATGAAAAAAATGAAAGGAAAAGGTTCAAGATGCAGCGCTAGTTTGCGATTACATCAACAGATCGTTATATTACACGCACACAATCACAAACGCATTAAAATTGCATTTCTTAATTCTTTCGATGTTGAACTTTTGATGGATAAACCACGCAGAAAAGCACTAGTTTTGTACTAGATATGAAATAAAAACCACTTGCACACAGTTTGTAATATTCGTGTATTATTCGTTAGTAAAATAAAACACAAATTCAATTTTTTGTTTTGTTGTTTAATGAAAATTTAATGTTTAATCTTTACTACTTTTCGTCTTTGAAAACTTTAAACAAAAGAAACACCAAGAAACATACGCCCCGTAACACAAAACAAAACAATTGACTTTATTTTTATTTTACTTGTTTTGGTCGTTTAACGCCATCTATATTCAAATAATCGTTTCATGTTTTTGTTTTATATTTTATTGTATGTAGTAATTTTATTATCAAATAATTTATAACCCCTATAGTTTTTATATCAGCGTAATATATTACAGCCCTCGGTTGATTTCAATGGTTTGGAATCCCTCGACTATAAATTGAAGAGTTTTTAAGTAGCAGCCATCTTTGCGATTATTAATTTCGCAGACATTATAAACGCGTTTACGACTCGCGCAAGCTCGCAATATCGTAAACCTTCTGTAATCATTCGTTTGCGCACATGCACGTTTTGCGTCTTGTTGCGTCTTGTGTTGGACGATTACAATTTGCATTCGTTAATTGGTTTTTATCGCTTTTAATGGTGGCGTCGTGACACACAACCAAACACACCCTAATAAAATACACAACTTGATACACAACACAAAACAATTCTACTATTTTCGATTTCATTTATAACCTTGAAATTTGAAAAAAATGTAATATATGCAACCAAACATATACAACTCACATTACACTATCTTAACTTAACCTAAAATATTCAAACTTACGGTTTAATTAATAGTTTAAGAGGTTAAATTATCATAAATTGTACAATCTGGTTTTAATCTGGTTGGTGTTCATGAACTAATTATAAAACGCATAAATCTAACTTTGGTAACGCAAACAACGCGACAATAATCATTGAAATCAATGCAATGCAAGACATGTCTTTTGTTTTATTTGCGTTTGTATATTTTGTTTCTTTGTGTCTACTTACGGAACGAAATAAACACACCCAGCCACGACCTGGAACACACTCATTTGTTTTTTGTCTTAAAAAATGTTTAGCTTTGTTTTTACCGTATTTGTTATACGTGTTGCAAACTTAACCTTAAAACACAACGCCATAACTAATGTTGGTACAAGATCTATAATAGTAAAGTTTAAAACCACTAAATTTGTAAATTCCCAATGGTGTTATGTTTAAGTCCAACTGACACTAACAACAAGAACAAAAACAAGTTCAAGTCTTTGTCTCGCGTCCATACAAGTAAACAAGTAAGTAAAGTACAAACGTACAACATTCACCAACGTGCAATAGGTAGAAATAAATGTAACTGTTGACAGTTAAAGCAAACTAAAACCCAAGGTGGTTTTGCGGCTTTTTGAAGCTTTACGCAGCTTTGCACGGCTTTGGAACTTTAAGAATAAACACTACACCGATCAATTTCTCCTCGCGAATATTTGCATTGTGTTGAAATACTCGACTTATCATTTTATAACACATCACCTAGACATAACCTCAAAACTGAAATCTTAAAACATCAAAAGATTATAGACACACCCAACATTCAGTCATCAAGTTTTAAGCCTTTAAGCTTTCAATGCGTTCAATCATTGACATGTTTAACATTTACTCACACACAATCACTGTATGTGTTTATCATAAACATATTTTAAGTAAACACATCCACATAACCACAATTCAATGTGTTAGTTTTCACAAAACTAAACATAGACTAACAAATCTTTGTTGAACTTTTAAACTGTAAACACCGTACAAGTTCAAGGACTTATATCAAACGAATGTACAATGACTTTGCAGTAATTTTTTTCTGCACTTCTTCATCGTTTCAACGGCGTTTCAACAAGCACCACGGGTCTGCGGTTATATGCACAGGCGGCAAGGTATAATAAACCCTGTGAGTTTAGGACTCGTGTGCTTTAAATTATATATCACGATATTACGATATGAAATGCGCGCCTCATTGAGTTTTCGGCGAATTAATTTCGTTTTGGGTTGCTGGGTTTGAGCTTTCAGTTTGGGTTTGGGTTCAAAGTATTCCAAGTGGTCTCAAAGGACTTACATCGTTTATTATAATACGTTTTTGTATTGTTAATATATTTTTTTTTATTTGTTTTTGATTCAATATTTAATTATATGATGATTGGGTTGCCTATCAACATCCCAAATAAAACAGAACAAAATGTTTATTGTGTTGTCACTAAATGTCATAAAACACAACACTAGCGCACCTAGCGTTGATACCTATAAGCTGTTGTTTGTTCCAAGCAGAGTTCCAAGGCGCATGCTCATACAGCATTCTTTTGTTTTTTATATTTGTGTGTAATATTTATTTTGAAATTGAGATATAATTTTTTGTATTAATTTTATTGAATTTAACAGATCAGTGATTCCATTCTGTTCGTTCGTTTATGCAAAACATCGATCTTGTTCATCGTGTTCTGTTCTGGCGTAACGTAACTAAACGTAACCAAAGCAACCGTAACGTAGGGCAGCAACAGCAACAGCAGACGAGATTCGATGATAAATGATGCAGAAAATGTAACACGCGCCAAAATAAATATTAATATATTCAACGCTTCGAAAATGAATAATTGCGGTGTCAATATTTCCTTCCCTCCACATTGGAATATGATGATAATAACACACATTCCAAGGATATCTTAATAACTTTAATCGATGCAATGAAAATTAAACCGTGAACGTTCTCAGTTAAGACATTCACAACATTCAAGACGTTCAGAACGTTCGGAATCAATGATGGATTATATCTGGATGTGTCATATTCATAATTAATTTGTAATTATTCTAGAAGCTCATAAACCATAAGCTAGCAAGAAATCAAGACCATGCAGAATATTATCTGGAAAGCAATAAATTATTCAACATGGAAATTAATTTTAATCTTTGACATTCACATTGAAAGTTTTATTAAAACAAGAGATTAGATTAGGCAACTTAATATACAAAACAAAAAAATGTTTAATGCGCCTGCGTCTTGTAGCAAACAAATATTTTTAGTTGTCAATGCTAGTGTGGCGCTAGTGTTCTGTTTTTATGTTATTTAGTACATAATAAGAAAGTTGTAATTTTATTAATTAATTCATCGTTTAGTGTTGTGTGCGATAGAGAAAATAATCAATGTGATATTTGAACCTCATAATCCGGTTAATGTGACTTATTTATTAGATTACTGTGGATTGTGCATTGTGCTTTGTTAAATACAATGCAATTTAATGTTATTGCACACACAAATACACTTTGGATTTTTAGTGTTAGTGGTTCGCTGCGTTCGTATTCATCGAGGATTTATTTGATGGTGATTTCGGCAAATCTCCTGCTGATACTCATGATACTGATACCTCGCTTGATATCCAAATATCCTGGCATATCCAAAATGAACCAAACGCATAAATATCCGATGGTGCCGCGCGTGCTCAGCAGGATATTACGATTATATCAGCACAAACGAAACTAAATTACAAATGGACTGCGTTTGCATAAAAAATAATGTTGTAAACTTAATTTTGGGAATATGAAAAGTTTATTAGCTTTTAAAATTTATTTGCACATCAGTTGATTTTTTTTCATTAAATTAACATAACCTTATATTTTACGGACGTAAGTGGGAGTATGATTCTTTTGATATATTGTTTGTGTTATATGATCAGATAGATAGATAGGACTAGTCAACAAAATAGAAGCAATGAAATTTTGTTCAGATTATTTAAACCAATTTTATATATTTTCGATGCGCTGATTACAAATATGCAAGCCGTTTTTTGAGTTTGGTTTTTGTTTTTGAGTAATAAGTTTTTGAAAATATTGTATATTTTAGGTGATATTTTTTGTAAAAACAGAAAACAGTCATTATAAATAATACTTAAAAAATTATTAAGGGGAGACCGGGATTGATTGTGACAGGGGTTTGTAGTTTTATGTTAAAAAGATAGAAATTATCACAACATTATCCAGAGCATGTTGCGGTCATAATAGCTTAATACTAACTTTTTTGTTTTTTTCGTAACATTGGTCTAAAATCTATGTTTCTTAACGAAGGAATGTGTGTGTTGTGACACTTGCTCCCTAATCCTTTCTTTATGCAAAGAATTTACGTTTATAAGGTAACATTTATTTGGTCAAAATTGACATCGGGGTTATGTAACTTTGCTCAAGGTCAGTTGTGACAAGTCACAACTTGCTGCATGCCAACTGACATAATTGTAGCTACATAATTTGTTGTTGTTTTTGAAGGATGAGGACGTATAAAAGAAAAACTGAACGTGGAAAAGTATTAAAAGAAATTTACGAACAAACAGCAGTAATTTTGCGGGAGGAACATTTTACATGATTTTGAGTCTGATGAAGATAATGTGGAAGTTGAGTATTTTTGCCTGCTGTGTTTTGAACCGTTTGATAAAAGTCGGAATAGTGAGGAATGGGTTCAATGTGTTAGTTGTCGGAAATGGTCGTTTTATCATACATATGTGTGAATTGTGATTTACGCCATAGATCTCCGTGAAATCATGACGATTAATTTTTTTGTCAATTTATTTTTATAATAAAAAATTGTGATTGTTCTCAATAAATATTCTTGTATTCATTTAGTTTTTTTGTTGTAACAACTAACCCCGGTGCGGAGTTAAAAATTGCACACGTTTTTTTCTACATAAAATTCATTGATTTCACTTGTAATAGACTGGCACCTAAAATTGTTTTTAAATTAACATCCCAGATTGTTACTTAATCAAATAAAACTTGATTCCGGGAAAATAATCATCAAATAAAAAATTATATTTTAAACCAGATACATTTTGGGACTTCACACAACAATGACACCTAATATAGACAAAAACACAAGCCGAACTATAACTAATTTTTTACCGTTTTCCAGTGTAATTTAATAGTAAAGGTATTGTGTCATTATTGTTAATAATTGTTTTTTTTTGTATAATTACAGAAGACACGTTTGCACAAATCACAAAAACACCACAATGCCAATAAAAACGCGCCAGTCTTTTTGCAAACCAACGTACAAGAAATACACACAGCGCTGTGAAGATAATAAATTATGTAGCGGCATCAGGTAGGCAGTCTAAGCCAATTATCGCTAATTAACAATGACTCGAATTCTTGCGCTTTCAGGGTGGTATACGAAACCGGTTATCGGGATGTCGTCACCACCACGATCAACAAGCAAGTCTTTCATTACTGTTGTCCGGGATGGAAACAAGCGAATGATAGAAGTTATGGTTGTCATTTACGTAAGTTCTCAACACTAAACATATTTCAGCTAAAATATTCTTCTGTTACGTATTTATTAATTATTTTGTACATTTTGTGGGGTTTTGTGTGTAGCTGTATGTGTAGAAGAATGCCGTAACGGTGGAACGTGCACGAAACCAGATTTTTGCACTTGCCCGAGCGGATTTGTTGGACGCACGTGCGAACTGGACCGCGACGAGTGCAAGGCGGAGAAACCCTGCGATCAGATTTGTGTCAACGTACCAGGCAGCTATCGCTGCGAGTGTAGGGAAAATTACAACCTGCAGGAGGATGGACATTCGTGTAAACGAGACCAAGACGGTGTGTAACTTGCCGTATAATTATGGCATCAAATTGATTTATATGATCTTAGTCTTTTTGTTTTTTGTTATTCCTGCTTTGTTTCATAATTGAAGACGATGAAATCGGTTTTGAAGCTAAGGAAATGCAATTTGAAGAACTGGATCAGCGTATACTAAATATTGAGAATGTAATTAATATTTGAACTTATAATTACTTTAACTTGAAATTAATTAAGTTGTGAAACCTTTTAGATTTTGGAAAAAAACAATCCGATTGCAATTCAACAAAATTTTAATGAATTCCACGATAAAATGGCGTATATTGAAAATAATGTT
Source organism: Atheta pasadenae (assembly GCA_030264155.1). Taxonomy (NCBI): domain Eukaryota; kingdom Metazoa; phylum Arthropoda; class Insecta; order Coleoptera; family Staphylinidae; genus Atheta; species Atheta pasadenae. The sequence goes on from JARJDS010044677.1 coordinate 21,663, forward strand.
GTTCTTCTAAAGAAAAACATTGTACAAAAGGTAAGGTTATTAACTATACATATTAGTTTATAACAATGATTTGATTTTATTACTTAAAGGCTGAATATTCAGAAGATTTAACTGCAGTCAAACAAAAGTTGGATAAACTTGAAGCAAAATCTAACAAAATTGATGATTTGCAAGCTCGGTATGATAAAATTAAAAAATTCTTGTATAATTAATTTACCAGGGGTCCAAAAAAATAAAAATAAAATCTGTATACAACTTTAGTTTAAGTTAGGCAACTTAACAGACACATATAAAACACTGTGTAGGTGTAGCTTTACTTATAATTTAATTTTTATCTATGCGCATGCGTCAAAATACTCCAAACTACTCCCACTTTTCTGCGTTTTGTTCAATGATAAAAATACTGAAAACTACAAAGTTTTGTAAGGTTAAGTTACCGACAATAATTTTTATAACTAAAATAATGTATTATAAACACAATAAACATTAACAATGGCAAGTGTAAAAGAAAAACTAACGTATTTAGCAGCAGCTGCGGTACCAATATATCTCTGGGCTAAGTTGCTAAAGCATTACTTACAATTGAAGAAACGCCTTGTTGACAAAACAAAAATTCACTATAAACACAATTGTGTTATCACATACTCAAAAGAAGATGGAATGTTTGGATGGCCTGAATATCCCGAACGTTTAGCTTTAAATTTGGAGAGTTATCAGAAGTTTTTGGAACCTATTTTGTTTTTCATTGAAACTGCAAAGTTTAGACTTGACATTTCTGTTATGATTTTGACTTGTAATTATATTACGGACTCTCTGAAAGATGCAGCTGAAAGAGGTGTTCAGGTTCGATTAATTTTAGATGCTGGTTATGATGATATGAAACCCAAAATGAAAGTTTTGAGTAAAAAAGGTAGGAATTCTATTGAGTGTTATGGTTGATTTGAATTTTGTAATTTTATGTTGATTAACTTGTTTTTACAGGAGTTAAAGTTATGTATGATCAGAAGTTTATAAATGCAGACACAATGATGCATAACAAGTATGCTGTTAAAGATTTTGATATCACTAATGGTTCAGGTTATAGTTTGTGTGGTTCACTGAATTGGACCCAGTCTGCATTCACTGAAAATTATGAATTTATGGTACTTTCAAGTAATAGACAAGTTGTGGGTGCTTTTAATAAGAATTTTGAAGAAACATGGGAGTTTTTAATGAAAGTTAAAGAAACAAATTTACTTAATGAAACATTGTATCAATTGTAATCATTTTATAATCTTTTATAAACTTTTTTTGTATAATGTTCTTTTGGTTCTTTTTTGCTTTATATTACGCTCCTTACACTGCAACAGTAGAGATGTAGCTTTAGAAATTTTCGATTTACGAAGGTGGCCGATTTGTAGATATACTTTTGTATGTGTGAATTGATAAATTTATAAAATTGGATGTTATTTTAATTTAGTAGTTGCGTTGGACAATAAATAACATGTAAGTAGGTTTAATATCGATTAATAACAAAAATTAACAAAATCTATGTGTTTATAACATGATAACTTTGATGTCTCATTAATAGTATTTTGATGTTTTTACCACATTGTATAAAATTACCCAGCTAACTTCGAGATTCGTGTCACTTCGTGACGTTTACAAATTGACATCTAGCGCATGCTCACATTGTGCAAACACGAAACGCAGCGTTCCGATATCCAGCGGTGTTCCATAATTCGAAGTTTGCAAAAATTATTTAAAATGTTTCAAGATTAACGAAAAACTAATAAAACACGTGTACAAAATACAGCACATAACGTTAACACGTTAGTTTAGTACGTAAATAAAGCAATGGAAGTCGACACAGGTACAATTTTTATATAATAAAGTTAAGGTTAGAATAAAACATATGCACAGACAATTTAATTTAACGTTTAAGCATCTCCAAGAGGCGACGTTAACCCCGTTGTAGAAACACCATCGCCGAAGTCTGACGTTGTGTCATCATCACCCCAACGAAATGGCGCTTCATCCGACGTGAAATCTACTTCAGTGTCACTCAATGATTGTGAAAACCAAGCCTCAGACAATGCAGAAACTGTAGATAATGATGGCAAGCTTAATGTTTCAAAATCACCCAGGTCACGATCACGCTCAAGATCTAGAAGTGCCCATTCACGTTCCCGATCCCGCTCACGATCAAAGTCTAGGTCTAGATCTCGATCTAACTCCGGTAGTAGAGCTACAAGTAGATCTCGATCAAAATCAAAGTCTCGTTCGCGGTCTAGATCACACTCACGATCAAGGTCGCGCTCTAGGTCTGGTTCACGAAAAAGCAGTGGTAGATCACGTTCAGCTTCCCCTGCTTCTGCTGCAGGTGGTTCCAAACATGGTTCTAGGTCTAGATCGCCTTCAAGGAACCGAAGTCGATCGCGTTCACGTTCTCCAACAGCTGTCCACCGTTCATCGAAGTCTAGATCTAGGTCTGGATCTAGGAAAAACTCTAAGTCGCCTTCTTCTAAGCGTAATAGTCGCTCGCGGAGTCGATCGAGAAAGTCTGGATCAAGATCAAGGTCCGGCTCGCGACGTTCTAGATCACGATCAAAATCACGGTCTAAATCGAGATCTAGATCTGGTTCACGATCGCGTTCAGGTTTAAAACGTTCGCGGTCAAGGTCTGGCTCTAGATCGAGATCACGTTCAGGGCGACGTTCAAGGTCACGTTCTGGTTCTGGCCATAGGTCTAGATCTAGATCACGTAGTCGATCCAGAAAATCGCGTTCCGGTTCACGGTCGCGATCAGGTTCAGCTCGATCTAGGTCTGGCTCGCGTTCCAGGTCTAGGTCAAGGTCTAGATCAAAGTCAAGGTCTCGTAGCAGATCGCGTGCGTCTTCTAGGAGTCGTTCTGGATCTCGATCTCGATCTAGATCGAAGTCGCGTTCTAGATCTCGTTCACGCTCAGGTACGTCGTAATGGTTCATTTTTTCGTCTGGATTGGTAATTTATTGTGGTTTAGGCTCAAGATCTGGTGATCAGTCTGCGAAGTCAGGGCGAAAAAGACACTTATCTTCTGGTTCTGAAGATGGTTCACAAGCTAAGCGTGAACATACAGGCGATAACGAAGCTGGTCCATCAGATGCTGCGCCACAAAACGCGGAAGCTTCGGTACCGAATATTTCAGACGATTCGGATGATGGTATTGATCCTAATCGTTCAGATCAGTAAGTTTTTGTGATTGAATTTAGAAAATTTTCGTATTGTGACTAAAGTGATAATTGAAGTGACATTTAAATTTTATGTTGATTAGAAACCATGGCATCTCCGATTTTGACGCTATGTTGCAGCGTAAACGCGAAGAACAAACGAAGCGTAGAAAGCGACGTGATATCGACATCATTAACGATAACGACGACATCATCGCGCAGCTTTTGACTGACATGAAGAATGCAGCTGATGATGATAGAAGACTGAACCAAGCGGCGCAGCCCGCGACGAAAAAAATTGGCATGTTGCATAAGGCTATGTCACAAATGAAAAAGCACGATTTGCAGTTAGCGTTTATTGAACACAATGCACTCAGTGTATTGACTGACTGGTTAGCACCAATGCCAGATAGATCTATGCCGTCATTGCAAATACGTGAAGCGGTTCTAAAGTTATTGTGGGATTTTCCACGTATAGATCAACAATCATTGAAACAATCTGGTATTGGTAAGGCTGTTATGTATCTGTATAAACATCCAAAGGAAACAAAAGAGAATCGAGAACGTGCTGGGAAACTTATTAGTGAATGGGCCAGGCCCATTTTTAATTTATCTGCTGATTTTAAAGCTATGTCTAAGGAGGAACGTTTGCAGAGAGATCTAGAACAAATGCCCAAACGTAGAAGAGATAGTGATAGTGGTTCTTCAGATCGGAGAGATAACATTTCTGAAGCTTTGAATAAAGATGGTAAACCTTTGAGGCCAGGTGATAAGGGTTGGGTTGCAAGGGCTAGGGTTCCTATGCCGTCAAACAAGGATTATTTAGTTAGGCCTAAGTGGCAATCTGAGGTCGACATTAGTAGGGTAAGTTTTTCCTTTCTTGGTTTTTAATTTCAGTGTTTCATATTTGGAGGTTATTTTGTGTTACAGTCGTCGAAAAAGGCAATGAATCGGTTTGAGCGACACTACAAGAACTTCATTGACGGTAAGAGAGCGAAACAAAGTAGGCGAGCTGTTGAGATTTCAATAGAAGGGAGGAATATGGCGTTGTAATTTAAGTTTAAAGAGTTAATTAGGAATTATAATTTAATTGATTATATTGCCCACTATTGGTGTGATTAATAAAGAATTTCTTGTATTTTGTTTTTCTTTGCGCTTGTGTATGCACAGCTTTATAAAGTGCGATACATCCATATTTTTTGTACTACATGCGGTTTTGTGTTTATGCCAACGAGTATACACGACTTAAACCGATTGTAATTTATGTAATTATTTGTTGAATCTTATAACATGTTCTCTGCATGTATTAATCAGGGTTAGTAATTGTTGTTTTTTTAAATTAATTTGACTGTTTTGTGATATTTTTATATACGAATTGGTTGTGTTCAGTGAACATTTGTCAGTTTGCGGTGTTGCCGTGTTTGACAGTACGTTTGCGAAGTGAAGCCTGTCGAATGACCTCAAGTGAACGGCTCACTTTCTTCGCAGCAACCGGCTTGGTATTGCCGTCGCGTCCATTTGCTTTCCAACCATAAACTATCGACGTCCGCGTTTGCTGGATTGTACGCTGGTTTCCTTGAACTATAGCTTGCCGTTCACCGTTGCACAGGTAAGTGCTGCGCTTCTACTAATCAAATTAACACAATTCAATTGAATACGAATCTCTTGAGCCGAACACAAATGAAAAACATAAATTCGTTCCGTTAGCGTCCTCTTCTTCGAGTGACGTAGTTTTATTCATTTATAATTCCAATCCACACAAAATTCGGATTGCATCGACACTGTCCGAAACATAAACTCTGAAACAACATTTGTACCGTGGATGCACATTGTTCTCTGTGTTTTGATTGATCGTTGATTTCGCTAGTCGTAGTCGCACACAAGCGCCGCAAAAGTAAAAATGGCGAATCGAAGATTTGGGAATCAGGGTCTTCCGCAGAGAGGTAACTCGGGCGGGCGCAATTTTGGTGGGCCCTCATCCAACATTAGCCCATGGCAAGGGGGCGCGCCTCCCGGTGCTCCAGCCAATGATCAAAATATCCAAAACCAGCTGGCTCTCGCCCTCACTAATCTCATCCAGCAGTCTACCCAGCCACCGTCTCACGACGGTCCGCCGTCGCTGCTCAATCTAAACACATCTCCTGGATATTTCAATCAAGATCAGTTTAATAATCAGAATCAGCCGCGATTCCCGGGTGGCAATCGTGGTAGGCAAGATTTCCGACGTAATGAGCCTTTCAATAATAAGGTAATATTCTTGAGTGACTTTGTTTGAATCAAAGTTTTTTTAATGATTTTGTAATGAACCACAAGCAAAGTGCCAGTGGTAGCTTGTGAGTGTTGTTTCACGACTAGTTTCTTCATTATTTGAATGAATATGACATCAACTAGCGCCTAGCCAACCTCTGATCTTTTTCTTGCTTTTGTTGCATTGTTTTCACCTCTAGAATCGTATGAGTGGCGGCTGGCGTAATGATTCACACAATCGCAACCGAGGAAATAATCATTTCTCGTCACAAAAAAAAGATTTTAATTCTCGCGATAATCACAAGGGCCAGCGACCTACTCCGAGAGATAACTCTAAGAAATTAAATGATAATAAGCCCCCTTCCAAACAAGACAAACCAGCAGCTGAAGCTGACAATGGGTAAGAGAATGTTCTACATTATTGTTATTAATTCTTTTTATTATGTGTCTCAAACATTTTCTTGATTGGCCTATCGTTTTCGCCAAATTTTTACTGAACTGATACCGATAATTTCTATGTTTCTTGCAATTTAGATTCTGAACAATTTTATTACAACCATCTGGTAGCAACTTTTCAGGAATTTTGCAAATTGTCATCATTTAATAAAAATCAAATCATCACACACAGTGATAACTCTGGGTTTGGCATTTAATTCATGTTTTAATTGTAATCGTTTTGTATTAGTAACAAACAGCAAATCACCAAACAACAACCGCTGCAACAAGAAGCCGTCAAAAGTGAAGATGCTGTTAAGACTGAAGGAGGAAAGCAAGACGATGGACCCAAAGTCCCAACTAAATATGACAACATCCCCAACGGATTGTTACATTGCTGTGTGTGCAACAAAAGCATGTGGGATGGAGAATCATTCCAGAATCACGTTGGAGGTAAAGCTCATAAACAGATGATTTCCAGTTTGGAGGAAAGCTTCCAAATTACCGTGAATATTTTGCGTGAAAATATGCGCCTCACTGAAGAGCGTAAGGTGATTGAGTTTGAACGCATGAAGCGTTCTCGTCGCTACCATCATCAGATTCCTCACGAGCCTGAGAGCCATTGCAATATGTGCGATTTGAAATTTATGGGTAAGATTGTCCTACACAGACAATCTGAAGGTCATCAACGTCTGAAACGTTTTTTGCATCCTAAATGCAGCAAGTGTCATTTAGAGTTTACTTCGCGTATGGAATGGGTGGATCATATTTTCTTCCCCGAACATTTGCAAAAGGTGAAGGAGTATTTGGACAACAAGAATACTGACTATGGCGAGTACAAGATGTCGATGAAGGTTGACATTGATAACGATCCGTTGCTGGAGGAAAATATGCAGAACGAAGATGACAATCCGATTCTTGAATTGTCGGATGATTTGAATAATTTATTCAATCGCATTCCAGTATTTAAGCATGAACGTCCTGTGGCGAAAGACAGTTTGAAACCGGCGACTGGATTTACATGTGAAATGTGCAAAATGTTTATGCCTAGCAAAGAAGCTGCAGAGGTAAATAAATCTTACATTAAAATTTTGGTTTGTTAACCGAATATTTTTGTTGTCTAGGAACATAATAAGTCGTTTAGACATTATGTGAAATTCGTCGAGACTATCAAAGCAAAATATCAACGTCAAGCCAATGAGAAGAAAAAGGCCGACGAAGCGGCTGCTAAACAAGCAACTGAAACTGGCACTGTTGTTGCTGAAGATACTTCCGAAAAAGACGAAGCTACTGCTGACGACGCTGAAAACGGGGATGGAAATAAAAATGGACATGAGGACGATGACGAAGACGTCACTATGAATGACTTATTAGATGGTTAGTGTGTTCTACAATTCTAGCATTATTTTATTTTTTTTATGTTTTACAGATATCTATACTGAAGTGCAAGGTGAGGGAGAGAATAAGGAAGAAACGACGGTTGCTGATACTGACGGTGATTTGAAAGAAGCAGCACCTGCTGTTGTGGAGACGAAACCTGTACCAGTGCCGTCGTCGCCGGCTACTCGTCAAACTCGACGGTCTGCTGTGCGCAACAATGGAACTCCGCCTGCTGCTAAAAAGGCTCGCTCTTAAGTCCTTTGCTTGCAATGTGCAATCAATCAATTAATTGGTTTATTAATTTTAAGATTACGTGTTTTGTTTAATTAGATCTAAGTATCCCTACGTTTTATTGTAAGTCAAACGGGCGAACATGATTTATATATATATATGAATGATAAACATTAGTAGAACTGAAATAATTGCATATTCTTTGTATGCAAAAGAAATATTTTATAGTTTTAGAATATTATAAATTGTAGTATTTTTATAAATTTAATTCGACATGATGAATAAATGATGATCAACTCTAATTCGAAAAGGCCCCACGGGAAATATCTTCGCTTCATAGTACACAATTTTCTTGTTCTATTTTTTTTAGATATGAGATACAAGTGTCCCAATAGAAAGTCAACAAATTTTAACATGATACTTTGTGATATGGAACGAACTAAAACTCGTATGTCGATATACCACTGTATATGCAAAAATTGTAAAATATGTCGCTAAATATTTTTGGGTTATGTTTGTTATCGTCAGGGGCAGGGCCTTAGAAAAAAATTTGAAACACTAGAAATTAAAAAAATAAATAAAAGCAGCTGAACGTAGGCAACACTAAATGGGCTCGAAACAAAAGCGTCGGTCTTTTAAAAAAAATCCCTAATACGACTGAGCCTGAAGGCCTCAATGAAATACTTCGGGGAGGTTTTTAGGGTTGAACTTATTGATATACAAAACAAATTTGCTAAAGCACAAGAATAAAAATGAACTGTATCAAATCAGTTTTCAAATTGGATGTAATTTATTGCAAGCAGCTAGGCACAAAGCTTTCATATATACTGGAAGATACAAACGTTATTCGCTTATAACAAACACTTCTGTTTGTGATTCGCATAGGTAAAATTCATACATGATTAAGTGTCATCCTAAGCCTAAAATTATATTTATATAATTATATATAATCGATCACAATTGTTAAGTAACACCTTATTCGTACATAATGCTTAATTTCCGTTGCCAGAGCACCATTCTATTCGTAAATCTATACACACACGCGCAATATAAAAAAGAAAACACACACGTTTCTTATGCTTAAATTGCATTACTAAATACTCGATAGGAAGATGTATACTTATGAGTGTAAATAATACGATCCTTAATTACGCAAACAAGTAAAACATGCGCACGTTCTAAACATATATAACAGCCTATAAAATAAATAAGTAAAAACAGCGCGGCATGCCAAGTAAGCACACGCTTGCGAGAGCTTCACATCTGGTTATATGGCCATCGTCTTAGCCATTTCGCGTTAAACGGTAAGAGATGGGTGAATAGGAGAACCAGACAATAGGCGATTCATTTCATAATTTCCGGAGCGGGGGTCGTGGGGTGCGAGGTACATATCGAATAAAGTACAAAGCGAAGGAATCGTTACTGGACTAGGCACGTTATAAGCAATTAAAACAAAAATTATCGAAGTCATATTCTACGAGCCAATGATTAGCGTTTCTTTCAGGGCGGCGAGCTGCTCCTCCCCTAGTTTGATTTTGTCCGCAATTTCCTTTGAGTCCATCAACAATTTCGCCTTCATATTAATAAAATGGTCATAATCGGCGTACTCTTCTGAACTTAAATATTTATTCAGAATCGTAGACACGCTAAGACTACGTTTATCTATGCATTCTTTTAATTTTTTAGCCTCTTCAAGTTGATCCAGTAATTTATTTCGCTTAGTTTCCAAAATTCGCTGGAAAAAAACACACAAAATTAACAATCATCACTAATTTTTTATATAAAAATAATATTTACCCGTTCAGCATAATCTTCATAGGTTGACATCAACGCATTTTCGGCACGTGCCAACCTCCCTGACAAAGACAACAGTAGACTAGTAATTTTGCCCACCTCCTCCACATGCAAACGAAATTTAGAAGCTTCGTGCGGTCGAGCTAAAGACTGCACATGTTCCTCCACATTGTGTCCCAATTCTTCATTAATGCGACACTCCTCAATCAAATCAAGTTGTTCACTTCGCAACACTTCCAATTTTCTATCTAGACGACTAATTAATTCATCCTACAACAACACAGTTTAAGTTAAATTACACAAAATTAATACAAAACACAAAAACAAACCTTCTTCTGACTGAGATCTTTGGTATCTTTAACAATATTCAAGTGGTTCATGTCTCGACTGTACCGGGTAAGAAGTCGAGCTTTCGGTTCGGATGTCGTAAAGTAAGGCGACGTTGCCGACAATGGACTCACAGGTTCCAATCGCAGCGGTGATTCACTATGTACCAAAAAAATTACATAAAAATAAAAACGTCAAATGTGATAATTACAAGACGTACCAAGTAGTTAGCATTGTTGGTACTGTTGAAGGTGGTGGACTACTACTGGGCGTGTGTGTTCGACTACGGCTGAACGGCGAATTAGCAGGTCTAGGTCTTGATGTGATCTCCAATTTAAACAAACCATTGACATAATCTTGAGGTTTCTTATAATCAGGACCTTGCACTAATCAAAACAAAACAAATTAAAAACAAACCATAACGACAACATTTTTGCAACACAAACCTAATATTTCTTTAAGTTTAATAGACGTAGGCAATTGATTAACAAAATCTTCAGAAAGACGTTCACAATCAATCTCTTCCTGCAATTTTTTTCTTTGTGGTACTACCGGTACCACTGGTACCACAATTCCATCTTCTTCCAATAATTTTTCAATGTCTTTAGAACCATCGGCCAAAGCATTAGTAAAAGTTTCTAATGTTTCTCCAAGTTCTGGAGATGGTGATATTGGTGAGCCAGGTGCTAGTGGTGAAGGTGATGCTTTAACAGGTGATTGGGATAAAACAAACGGTAAACTAGGCAACACCGGCAAACTACTATTAGGTGATGTCCTAGACGCAACTGAAGGTGATCTTGGTGATGGTGGTGACCTAGGAGACCCTGGTGATCCAGGTGTACGATGCGGTGTTCTGATTCTATCCACATTAACAGCAGTCAACACCGGCCTGGTAACAAACCGTGGACTTTCCGGTGGAGTTGGTGGTGTTTGAACAAATGGCGGCGTTGAAATTAACGTACACCTCAAACTATTATACGCGGCCTTATTCGGTGTACTTGGTGGACTTGGCGACTTCTTGGTACCATGCAAACCGTTTTCATTACTTTCATTACTAACGGGCGGCAGCGACAGATAACACGGCGCCATCATCTTCACATTCACCGGAAGCACGTCTGGTAGAATAATCGCATGCTTCTTCTCTTTAGTATCGTCCATCTTCATCGATTTGTCGTTCATCGACGCACGACGTACAATATTATTCACATTGTTATTGTTTTTCTTGAGAATCGTTTCTTTTGGGCATTGTTTCACGCTGTGACTTTGTTGGTAATCACTGATAGCATGACCGTTTGGTGATATTGTACGCTTATAACTTCCCGTATCGGAATCCGGTACAATTCGTTCACGTTCACGACGAGATGCCAAGTAAGAAGCTTTGGACTGACTTCTGAAACAAACATTTTGAGATCAGGCAAAATCCAAAATCAATTTTCACGCAAAAAAATTAAAATAAGTTAAACCTTTGAACAGATGTTTCGATATGCAAATATTCACCACTGTTGAAGACATTGCTAAGCGAAAGTGTTAACAGTTAACCGTTAACGACTTTGGTAATTAAATATCAAGTTAGTGGCAAAGCTTTTAAGTCTTGATTAATTTTTTAAAGAAAGTTTGGTGTTAAAACAAATAGCTTTCTTTGGAGAAAAAGTTGACGGTTTTTACCAAATTACAAACTTAATTTATTTGATAATTGCAGAAACCATGTGATTGTAGGTGAAAACTAGTTTTTATTGTTTTCAACTTTTCCACTTAAAACAACTAAATTATGATTGAAAAGTAAAGAAAACTTTAACTTAACCTTCATTGTATAAAGAAAATAATAAAGTCATCAACACATCATGATTCTAATCATGGAAAATCACGACCATGAGATAGATTTGAAGATAACTGTAAATTCAATGAACAATTCTTCTAGTTTCGTGTTGAATTTACGTTTAAATTTACAGTTACACTTTAGTTACCACTGGGGGAAAGTCAAAAAAAGTTAATAATTTGTTTATTTTCTTTAAACAATTGCCCTGGTAATCTATTTGTTTTTCAAAGCAATTAACTCCAAAAGAATCTTTACTTTACTTCACGAGTAGTGTGCTGGCAGGTGAATTGAAGAATTCAGTACGTCACATCATCACACGGAAATTATTTGTGTTCATTCATCGAACAATAAAACAATGAAGCATGATAATGATAATGCACACATTGTGTTTGGAGTGTTTGTGAAGAGGTATTGTGTTGGAGAAACAATAACATTTGCGCCGGTTGCTGTCAAGGCCGACATTAGCAAAGTAAGCGAGCAAGCGCGTGAATTACAATCGCAATCATCCGATTCTTGATTACCTACACTGTGCGCAGACGATGAGGAATTGTATGTAGAAAGAAATCAAGACAATACGCGAGAAGATAATGAGCGAACGATAACGAGTGTTGTGTATTGCACTTTTACTGACTTTGAAGCATTGAAATGCGGATATCTTTCACAAAATTTCTCTATTTTTTGCATCACAACCATAAAAAGAAACCTAAAAAGCTAACAAAACTTTAAAAAAAGAACTAAAAACCTAAAAATGTCATGATCACAAGTAAAAATGAACATTTAAAATTATATTTGGTTGCATATATTGTGATACCCAGTGAAATTTAAATATTAATAAATGTAAAGTGCAATTAGATTAGAAACAGTCTGTAACTCGTGTGGTGTGTAATTAAAATAATTGAATTAATTTGAAACATATGTAATTAAAGCAATCAAAGTAATCAAAGTTGTAGTTTTGCATGTTGCAGTCTCGAAGATTTCCACTCAAACACGCATACGTCGATTATGATTTGTTGTTGATCGATGTGTATTGCAAAAGTGTAAATGAACGCAAATAGAAAATCCGAGTGAAATTGGCCCAGTTTTAATTGGGCAGCCATCATTAGTTGTCAATCGTCGACAAACGCCGCCACCGTCGTCGTATATGGCGCAAACTAGCGGCGTTTCCGATTGCAATTAATAAATTTATGACCGCAGGACGTTAATTATATCAACCGTGCACTACTCGCAACTCAAATCAAGTGGCTCCACATTTAATCCAGTTAACTTAACATCTAAACCAAACACGTTGTTGATTTGATTTGCTCTTGGCTCTAATTTCTCGTATCGCGATTTCACTTTTGTTTTGATCTTAATTGAAGCAAGTTTAGGCGATAAATAAATAAATAATTGTTGAATTAAATTTAGGGTTAAGTCAACACTCCTAGTTGTTAATAACAAACTAAAAAAGAAACATAAACAACAAAACTTTATATGTTTTATATTATTTTTGTTTAATTTAGTAAAAGTTTTACCGAAATAATTATACGCATGCGCAAATCAGATGTTCATCTCTCCATAAATAAATGTTTTATGCATTTGGTTGGTAACATACAAGTACAGTACAATTTTATTAACTTTTTTGTTTGCATTGTAACCTTAACAACACAAAATCGTCGATTTGGTATTCAGTATGTTTCTCTTCTTATTATTCTTAAATCACCAGTGATGTAGCTGCTGGTCGTTGTTCTTCTTCTTGTTGTTGGTCGTCGACGTCGCGGGAGTGAAAGTAATCGTATACAACACATGTACGAATATATACAACACGGAGTAGATGACCCTGTCGTTTTGTATTACAACAAACCAACGAACCAAACCAAACGCGTATGAATTTATAAAATTTCTAGCGTTTCTTCTTTTAACGGCTACATCTCACAAAACTCGACAAATATTTACATTTGCTGAAGATTCGCAAACACAATTTGAAAAAAATGCATTAAACATGAGAAATTTTAAGAGAAAAGATTTGATTTCGCTGTTAAAGAGTTAAGTCACTCTAGAAGTTTCATAAAATCAATATCTGTCTGATTTATAAAAAAACAATTAATTTTAAATGGTTCAATTGTTTTTTAACCACAGCGCTAGCTAATAACTTGAAATTTTGAATATACTTTGGGATATTCATTGTTTTTGGAAGAGCGTAAGATTTTTTGCAATAGATTGTATAGTTCAATTGTTATTAACAATTATATGACAATTATTTAAGTAAATTTATTATTTTATTATTAGAAAATTAGAATGCGTCATTTGGCCTAAAATCAATATGTCGCAGAACGCCTATATACTTCTATAGTAGTTTTAATATAGAAATAGATTAGATTACAATTATTATTATTACAATAAAAACAGAATGTTTATTCGGCCGAGGACCGCGCCATTGCAAAAACGCTGTGCAGCCACCATTTTGAAATAAATCGCTTCCCAAACAATTATTTCAAATGGTCACTAACATGCATAATAAAATCACGTTAAAACAAATCTAAAAAAACCTTTTCTGCAGCCTTTAGATCAGCCTAGGGCCTAAACACTAAGCAGTCAAACGTCAACATAAAATAAAACTCATAACAGGTAAAACCACATTGACATTGAAGATGAATTAATAAAAAAACACAATTGTTTAGATAAAACGGTATGTTTCTTTCAAAAAAAGTGAGTAAATTGTGAAAAGTTTTAAAACAAAACTAAAGAAGTTTTGTTACAAGTTAAAAAAAACGCATCCCAAAGTCGTGAATTGCTGCATGTCGTGTCAACCCATTGTTTGAAGTTTTTGCTCTGTACCTTTCTTTCCAAGCATCATGCCTTCACCTTGTCTTGTACTAAACAACGACGAAAAATCCGACAGAAATCTTTAAAGCGCAAAGTAACTGTAGATTTTTCGTGAAGATACGCAAGTCCTCAAACATACTCATCCGTTATTCGTAATAATACATCATACACACACACACAAAACATTGAACCACAAAAAAAGCAAAGTAATAAAGCACCAAAAATACGAGTAGTAAACGTAAACTTAATGTAAAATAAAAAGTTTATACTACAAACATAACAAGCCTGTTATTACAAATTACAAACTTAGGTTGCAAACAACTAGAAAAACAAATAAAATAAATAAAATTACGAAAAATTAAACTTTTTACTACGAAAAACCGTAAACTAACATTAACTTAACTCGAACCATTAAGTTGTGGTTGTGTCTCGCATGAAATTAAATGAAAAAAATTAATTTCACAAAAAACGGTGAAAATCATGTGAGAATAAAACTTAAGTAACAAAACATAACTCAACCAAATCTTAAAAAAATGAGAATTGTTAACATAAAAAAACTCACTTGACTTTAACAATTTGGTAACGTCCAGACCAACAACCACAACAGCAACAACAACTCGCCATTATTTAACAATTTTGTCAGATTCGCGCAATGCGTAATTGTAAATTGTTTGTATCTACTAAATCTACCAAGTAATTAAATGTTTCGAAGTTTAAAACATGCACAACTAGTTAGCTTGTACTGAAATTGTTTGCCTTTGTCGGCATCAGCGTCAGTACTGACGTTGAACTGTTTGAAACTTGCTATTGCTCACGAATTGGAGTAAATATTTCGCGAATCTAACTTCAACGCATTGATGCGAAAAGCTAAAGCTAAATTTAAATACAAACACATGCGTAAAATCTAACTATCGTGTTGGGTTGTTACGTTCGTTTAGCAATAAACTAAAAATAATTGAATACAGAGCTTCATGTGAACCAAGTAAACCAAGTGAACTAACTAAATGAAGTAAAACATCTGTGTACATACAATTGACGTTACTTGTTAGTATTACATCACTCATGTAGATATTTGTTTGGTTAAATCAACAAGCAATCAAACAAAATTATATTTAAAGGTTATGTTGATTTTGCTGATAAAACAAATGTTATATAACTTAAATTGTTTGATTGTATTTGGTAAATAAAAAGAACAATTGACGAAAACCTTGAATTTTTATCCATTTTGTTTTTGTTTTTTCCCAAAATAAAACAAGCGACTACTTTTATAAACTAAGAATGTTATTTTATGTAAGTGTAAGCGTGTAAGTTAATCGATTAAATTTTAATCAACTCACTCCGGTTCTGTTAGCCGCCGGACGCGCTTGGTAATTAACATAAACAGCACGTTTTGCCAAAAATATTTTAATGCTGTTTATGCAAACTTTCGTTTTCCATTGATTACTACTTTATGCGCATTGTCTAATTTGTCTGTGGGCATGTACACAAACAAACAAATGAATACAAACAAAAACTTAAGAAAAAAGTTTGCGATTTATTGAAATAAAAGAAAGTTATTTTTTTTAATAAATCAGTGTTTAAAGTGAAAGATGTGCATTAATGCAAAATAATAAACATTTAAATTTTATTTTTTAAGTTTATTATTAATTTGTAATGACATATTCAAACAATGCGTCATTAAAATTAACATATAAGACAATGACCCTAAAGTTTAAAGTTGAAATAATTAAAAAAAAAACTATCTAACCAGCATTACTTGCAAATTATTTAACAAAAACGTTAGGATTTGTTAGGAATGTGAATATATCGCGTTTATATCGTGGATGGAATTTAAAACATGCGGGATTCCCTTGGTTTTAATGCTTTTAATCGATTTTATATGTTTATGTTTTATTTATGAACTGTGTACACGTATATAGTTACTAGTAAATTATGTTAATTAATATTTTAAACTTTACTGAAAGTCATTTGCCTAATAATGTCAACGACATTTAGTGCATTTATTTTCCTTTTCTTCTTTATTTCTTTTTAGGTTTTATTGTAAATTCCTAAATGTTTGTAAATTTTTAGTGTTGTTTTAATTGTGGTTTGATATTAAAGTTAATGTTTTAAGTACGTACAATAAAAGAGAAACAACACGCACGCAAGAAGTGTAATTATAATTGCGTAGACCGGTTTCAGTACGTATCATAAGAAATTTCGTTTTATTTGCGTGGCGCGACTTCTTTGCCAACACCAGCAACATCACCATCACCGTGTTGATTAAAATTAACAGTTATAAATGTTGAAAGTGTTTATGAGTCAATAATGTCATGGTACTGATATTGACTTAAGAGTGAGATAGAAAGATAAAACGCAAAGTTATAATCCAAAATAAAAATGAAACAAAAAAATAATAAAAATAAAGAACTTCAAAATAATAATCTCCGATTCTTTATTAAGGCAAATTAAAAAATTGACTTAAATTGTTTTGTTTCATATAAAAACTCATGGTATATTCCAAAAAAAACAATTTTTTTCTTCTTAAACAATACTTTGTGTCATAAAAATATTACCACAGCGCCATCTACAAGACTTTAAACGCGTTTATCTCAACACTGCATTTTAAAAGTTGAAATATTGAATATTTCTTGAAATATACATTGTCTATAACTCTATAGAACTACGTTGGATTTGGTTATTATTATTAACAATTGTCCGACATTTTGGTAAGCAGATTTTTTTCACTATTTACTTTGAAATGCGCCATTTGTCCGAAAATCTATATATCGCAAAAATCCTACGTCGCACTTCTATAACAGTTATGATGTAGAATCAGGAAAACCCTATTGTTGGCCTCTGGAGTGGCCTAACCCCTTAAATAACAAAGTAATTGCTTAATTCTAACCAATCAACACTAAAATTAACCAAAACATGTCCAAACAAATAATTAACAATTAGTACTAATGAAATGTTAAACTTTAATTAAATTTAACAAGTCTATTACTTCACAATTAAATGAAAAAGTCAAAAGTTTCATTAATTACTGAATTGAACATTACGAAATAACACATTAAAAAAAATAATCAGTTTTAACTACCCATCATCGTTAAAATTGAATTTGAATAGAAGAGACCTCGAAACCAATTGAATAAAATTCAATAAACTAAAGATTAACACATGTAATGACTAATGACTTACAACTCAACAAATGAACAATTGAATAATTAATTATTTACATTTTACGCAAATGTCTACATACTGCTGACTCAGTTTCCAACCGATAGATCCAGTCTATTGTTAGTATTCACTTACAATTTTATTACTTCTATTACTATTAACCTTCCGACTTGTAGGTGTGCCCGCCCCAACAAGGTAAACGCGTCTCAATCTCTGCAAAGTCTATTTCTCGATGTAATAAATAATTTCACATTGCGCAATTTCCACAAGCATACGCCAATTATTCGAGTGTTTACGTGGTTAATCTCAACGCAAAAATCTAATTGTATCAATGGCACAGCGTAGCCTACTAAAAACTTGACTTAAAGTTGAGTTAAGCTACAAATCAAAATCAAGCGCCATAATCAAGAGCAATTTATTAACTTAATGTTTATATTTTACTTAATAACCAGACCGGTATTAATTTAAGGTCTAAGACTAAAAGAACTAGTAAAGAAATGTTGAGAAAATTACGAAATAAATTTGGCATTTAAAAATTAACTTTTAGTCTATATTTATGTTAAACTTAAGTTAAAAGTTTTGTATTTTTGTGAATTCAAAAATTTACCTTCGAATTCGAAACTTGTTTCCACTGCCGAAAACCATTTTGCACACAATAATCACAATTAATTACAATTAATAATCCAATGTTCTAGTTTTGAGTTTTTGCGTATCTCACAAATAACTCAAGTTTTTTGTTTTGTTTGTGATGACAAACAAAACACTAACTAGTCACATAACAAGTAACTAACTTTGTTATTTTCTTTATTGATTGTTTGTTATTCGTTTGTTTTTTTGTGTAGTTTTATCACGTTTCAACACGATTTCACACCCGGATACTGCTGCGCATTTTCACTTTTATTCCAAACACACCGCATTTATGATGTAATGTTAACATTAACGAAAAAAACAAAAGTCACTACTTGTATGGAACTTGTTCGCAACTTGTGTATGTTTGTATGGAAACGCGTCAATGATGAATCGCGTGCGATGCGCACCGTCACGACGTCCAAGTTGAACTAAACTCGAGTTGTTCAACGCGTTTGCGTTGTGCTTGTTGCGTGCTTCCCCTGTTCGTATTCGTATTTATGCTACTGATGAGTATGAAGTATAAAGCAAGCAAGCAGTAGCTGGTAATGTAGAAGTAAGTAAAGTATTAGACCATCGACTTCTTACACTTGCACACACGCAGATACATATAAATGAGTACTCCCTACTTGTTTTTATGTTTTTACTTATTATAATTTGCTGGTACAGTTATATGTCGTGAATTTGCAGAAATTTCAGGTGGGAATAATTTTACAGATTGTTTTTTTTGTTAAAATCGTAAAAACATAAAAAATCGATGAAAACAAAAAGAGTTTTATGTTTTTTTATACCAAAAACACTAAGTATTCTTATAAAAATATCAAAAAATTGTTTAAACAAAAATTGTAAATAATGAAATAAACTACATTTTATCTCTATAACATTTTTTAATAGTTGCACCAGTTGTATTAAAATTAATACATAAAAGAAAAAAAAAGTTTGGCAAATTGTACCATGTGATTTCATAGAAAAACATAAATTTGCAATAAAAGTATCAAAAATTCTTTAAACAAAATTTGTAACTAATAAACTAAACTCTATATTACTAACATTTTTTGATAGAATGCACCAGTTTTGTTAAAATTAATAAAATAAATTGAAAACAAACATTAATGTTAAGTTTCCTATATTTTTTGTCACAAAAACAGAGAAAACTAAAAATAAAAATATTAAAAAGTTCTTTAAACAAAAGATGTAGCTAATAAAGTAACCTACATTTTATCTCTGTAACATTTTTGATAAAAAACCATGTTTTTAACACAAAAACTAGTATTTCTAAAAAAATAAATTATAAAATTATAAAACAATTAATTAAACAAAAGTTATCTAAGTAACTTTTTTGATAAAACGTACGAGTAACTATAAAATACAGTTCAGATTGCAAAAAATATAACAAAAAAGAACCTAAAAACCTTAAAATATTCTATTTAACATTAAAAGTAAAATAGCAATAGCACCTAGTTTCGATAATTCAAAGCGAGAGAATATGTAGAAAAATGAATAGAACCGAATTGTAAAGAAAAAAGATGTTTTGACCTGACAGATGTTAACCCACGTGCGACATCTGCCAGCTTACTACTCGTACTCGTTACACACATCATTCACCAAATCTACACTATCTACTAAAGCAATTATTCCCCTTCCTTACTTGTGATATTTTAAATGTACAAATATAAAATTGAACATTGAGTTCACTAACAAGACTACTCTTAACTGAAGTAAGTGGAGCAGTAACACCCTAAATCGAATTATGTTACACAAGTTACTGCGCGTCTGGTAGTCTAGCCGCTATAAATTTTAGAAATAACCTAGCGTCCTAACCTCTAAAAATAACTCTCAATCCACTAACTTACCTACCATACTTATAAGTTTGTTCTTTTGTTTTTCTTTTTTTGTTTTGCTGTGTTTTAATCGTTGTAGCTGTAGCTGCAAACGATGCGATGAAATGCGGTGAAAATTTATGCAAAACTGGTGATAAACACGTCGTAACGTTGTGTAGCATTAAATTAACAACTCGAGTTACTTAAAAAAATCAACTACACTCTGTAATCGTATAATCACATAAATAACAGCTGGCTTTTTGCCACGGTGTAGTTACTGAGTTATTCCAGCAGTCTAAGAGAAGACACTGACTGTTAAGAAAACTGTTAAGATACGATACGTAACGATAAGATAAGTGAAGATATTTCAATATAAAGGTTTGAATTAAAAAAACAAATTTTAGTTTTGGTAAGAACAAACTAATTAAACCTAAAATATAATTTCTAAAAGGTTAGGCAACTCAATGTACATGAAGTGTTTATGTATTCGATTCTTTTAGGGTTAGAGATGAGATAAATACTTGTTACTAGTTACTTGCTTCTGCAGTTGTGCAGTTCTGCAATTTCTACAACTTCACGATTCTAGCTGCTGTTGCTGTGTGAACTTGCGACCATTAACGCCGACACTTTTTATCGGCGTGCAGCGCTATGTGGCCGATGATAGGATCTCGTGCACCTAACAATCAAGGCACATTACACGTGAAACATGGACCGAATCGCGCAATGGACACGTCTTATCTCAGCGCGCGGTGTGTGCGCATACGTGCTTATTAAATTTTCATATGATTCATGCGATTTTCAGATTTTCAGATTGCAACTGCACCACTAACGCAACACGCAAGTTCACTCACGACTTAAGGCTTATGTCTTACGTGCTAATCTTAAAATCGCAAAAAAATCAAATAGTCTAATGGTCATATCGAACAATAGACACTAACAACTACCAAAATGTGTTTTGTAGTTGATATACCAAAGAAAACTATTAAAAAGGTTTTAAGAAGAAATAATAAAAATAATCATTTAATCCAAATAAATTTTGGAACACAAATAAAAAGATTTAATTGTCAGTTAACAGATTAGACCACTTTAAAATGTATTAAAAGCAATTTTTAACGGATACTTTAAAGTTATACAAATATAATGCCGTTCGATTAATACTAAAAATAAATTTTTTCAAAGTTCAAAAAGCTCTAAACGCGTTTATCTCAAAACTACATTTTTAAGTTAGCCTTTCAATTAAATCACTTAAAATTTAGAATATATCATAATATATAATTCATAGCTACTGAAAGTGCGTAAGATTTTGGTTTTATATTGCATATCACATTTCTTATTAACAATTACACTGGTACACTGAAAATCTTTTCAGATTATTTAAAGCAATTTTGACAAATTTCTAGGCGCTCTAATTATTTTGGGTGTCGTTGTTGAGTAAAGTCGCAAAAATATCTGGTATATTCAATTAGTTATATGTCAATGTGTACTAAAATTCAATCACCTACTAATTATTTTGGTATTTTTTATAATTACGTTTTTTGCACAAAATAGCGCAATTTACTGAGGTTTGTATATTCGTAATTCGTACGACATTCCAATATATATTCAAAATTTCAAGTGATTCCGTTAAAATATGTCTGAGTTATTGAAGTTTAAATTTTTGAGCTGTGCTGAAATCATATTTCAATTCTTGATTTTATAAAAATTTAAAAGTGAACTAACCCCTTAAAATAGTTG
Organism: Atheta pasadenae; assembly: GCA_030264155.1. NCBI lineage: Eukaryota > Metazoa > Arthropoda > Insecta > Coleoptera > Staphylinidae > Atheta > Atheta pasadenae. The sequence goes on from JARJDS010044677.1 coordinate 43,223, forward strand.
TATTCAATCAATAAAAAGCGTTGGTAGGTTAATAATGATAACAAAAAAAAACCAGAATGATCCATTGTTTTGAATTCATACTCATAAAAGTCAGCGTATTAAAACTTTCAATGACTCATTCGTTGTAAAATTAAAACAAAACCTTGACCGAACATAAACTCAACTCGTATGATATATTCCTATATGATAATAATGGTCATCTCCATAAACTATCACAATTAAACGCATCAGAACCCAAAAAACTTCAAATGGAAACAATTCGCGCAGTAAAAAATGAAATTACAACGTTCAAAACGAAACAATCGCAACAATTGTGAGCTATGTGGCAAACGGTGCGACACGAGTGTATATCATGTTCCGGTTTTTGAACCCCGGATGTGAGGCAGGTGGAGCGAAACCATGAACCAACAAAAATTCAAAATTTAAAATTCACCGCACCAAAACATGCCAAACTAAACTGTACGTAACTGAAGATTACAAGTCAATTTTCTACAATTCGTTAAACAAACTGTAAATTTAATTAAAATTTAATAAACAGTCAATATAATATTCCGAATATTTTATCTTTTCTCATGTTTTCATTCATTTTAATTAACAAATTAATTAATATGTTTGATGATATAATAAGAAACTTACTTACAACTATAATTAAGTTGTAATTGAATGTAAGATGACAATACAACATGGAAAATCCCCATGTTGTCATTTCTTTTCCCAACGCACCACATACAATTATTATTCTTTAGTTATTATTCACCTAACGTTGGTTTACTTAAAATTGTTGCTTTTTTTTTGGTGCTTTGTGTGTGTATGTTCGTGACTTGCTATTTGATTGTCATTGAATCCATTGTTTACCGTTGAGTTAAGTTTACACACCTGTTGCATTATGTCGATTGAAGCTTTATATTCTTAAATTATTCATTAATGTGAAAATAAATTTTAAAAAATTGTGTTTTAACATAGGCAACTTCTAATACACCAACCAAATATATAGGCAACATATAATGCATGCAAATTAAATATTTTTTTCTTTTCTGTTTGTTTAATAACTCAATGTAAAAATGTTTAAATTCACTTACTTGTGATAGTTTGGTGACCCAGGGGATGAAGGTTTCATCATCTGTTGCTTCTGACTTTCAGTAGATGGCGAAATTCTTAATGCCACAGCTTTCGGTCTATGATCCGACATCTTCGCCCTCATACTCTGGTTAACTCTCATCTGTCTAGGCTGCAACGGCGGCGGCAAATCTTTACTGGAACTCTCCGCAAACGACGCCCTTTGCTGTAGCTTAACCACCGGCTTCTTTTCAAACAAAGGTTCTGCCCTCATCGGTTTACAACCGCCGACTTTTTGATTAACAGCAACCGATCCAATTAATCTCTTACTAGGACTTCTTGTTACAGTAGTAATACCTAACTGTTCTCTAGCACTTTTTTTACCACATTCCGGCAACCCCACTGTATGTTTCTTCATATCATCTTCATTCACATAATTTGTACACGCCGCCATAATAGCCACCTGCGGTGCGGGTTGCTGTTTATTCATAATAAACACATTCGTTTCGTTTAGTTCTGCACCATTTTGAATTTTGTTGCTTTGATCTTTAATCAATTCGTAACCAGCAGCTTCCAAATCTAAACTCGATGGTGGTGGTGGTAATGGATCGTCATTCTCCAACACTTCAAACTCATTGGACGTTGGCGGTGGTGGTGGTGGGGGCAAATCAGGACTGGGTATTCGCTGTTCACGAAACAGATCAGGATATGCCGTGCGTAGGTGCGGATTTTTGGGAGGGCGCTCCGGTACCCAATCATCCAAGGATATTGAGGGACCTACTATGATTGGTCCTAGTAAGTCAGTGGTTAAACTACCATAGGAATTGCTGTGTTGATGTTTGGGTGCCATACTGTTACGTTTCGATGCGTTATTGGCCGCGTAGTCAGACGCAGATGACGCACGACGCGATGGTAACTGCGTTGTAGTTCGCTGTGCTTGTGATTGCGTTTGTTTTTGTGTTTGTTGTTGTTGATTGGGTTTCGTATTGTTATTAGTCGTAGCAGGCGCAACGGAAACAATCGAAGCTGTGAGTTGCGGTTCCGACCGCCAGTTGGTTTTATTCGATTGGTGGCGTTCATAAAACGACAACAACGCCTTCTTCTGTATGGCTTTCAAAGTAGGATCTGGAATTTTGTGTTTTTTGTCAGGATCTAAATACGAATACTTCTGCTGCTTTTCGAGTTCATTAATACGATCAGCTACAGTCAAAGAATCTGATAACCTAGAACAAAAAACAAACCTTTAAAATCCAAAACTTGATTTTAGCATTCACAATCCAAAATACAAAACAAACTAACCGATTATTACTTGGTGAATCTTCCTTGACGGTGTATGTATTAACCGGAAACAACTTCAATTTATTCGCAGAATTCTTCCGTGATTCTTTATGCTTCCACCCTTCAACCTCATTCGCCCCACTTGACATGAACAACACACTTTCTGAATGATGCCTTTGGGGGGTTTGCACCCTCGCACTGTGCGCTATCAATTGTTTATTCGACGCTAAATGCGTACAACTACTCGCAATTGATACGTCGCTCATCGATCCGTGCCACTTGAGAGTTTCGCTGGACGACGCACTGCCCGAACTGGTCGTCACAACACTGTCACGGCCTTCACGCCTATTATCATCGTCCGACCACCTTCCAGGAACAGCGTCACTGTCCCTCCTCAACCTATCCAAAAACGGCGTCGATGTCGAGTCCGCACTACTCACATAACTATGATAACCTTCACTCTGCGCATACGACAATTGTTTCTGATGCTGCAAATGCATCAAAATCCCTTCTTGACCTTGAACGTTATTGTGCGGATATAAGGAGTATTTAATAAAACTTTCTAGCTCCGTTTGTCCAGGTCCAGATCCAGAACCTTGATACTTATTATCCGGTGTAGATTCTTGTTGATAGAGATGCGCGTACTGTTCAAGATCCGCTTGAGTTAATTGCGGTTTACAAGTGTCGCGCTCTGGTGGTGAAGGGACAACATAATCCGCATCTCCTAATTGTTTACCGTCACGATCAACGTGGGGTAAGTACAGACGACGTTCATACGACGCCGAAGAATCCGAAGAGTTGGTGTTCATTTTCTCACAACGTTCCATTACTGTTTTTAATTTCTGCAAAAAAAAATTAAAGGTTAAGTTACCTCATAGGATTAAGACTTAAGAAAATAAAAACAGTTACCTGTTGTGTTTGCGAATGTTGTCGCTTCATATACGGTCTGGTATACGTGACGACTTGTTCTTTCGGGTAGTTAGTATGATCCGTCCATGATTTCGAACGGTGCGAACCACCACTGGGTGGTTGGCGTAAAGCTTGTGGTGTTTCAGCAGCCGCTGGCACCGGCCACGAAGGAAATTTTTCATGCCCCGGTCCATACTTTACAGACTTCAACGTTGACGAATCGCGAACCGGCGGTGCAGGTGGTGGTGATTCGGTTTGATCACGTGATGTACTTCTGTACAGTTTCGGTGGTGACGACTGCGTTTCCTGCTGCAGGTTGGGCGTTGAACGCGATGGCATCATTATGCTATCCGCGTAAAATGTCTTGCGTTTCGATTCGTACCCGTATCCATTACACTGTGGATTGCGTGTCAAATGTCTGCAACCAAAATTACACCAATTAGTACACATTCACGTGTTTATCAAACAATCCTAACCTAGCAATTTTTTAAGTGTAGAGTTTACGTCATGCTAACATGACGGTGCGACTAGAACTGATGTTGTGAAATGAAACAACTGATGATATTGTAAAATTTTGTGATTTGCGGGTGCGAGGTATGCTAAGCACTACCTGAGGGTTTTAACCAGAGTTTAAAAGGCTGCTGCTTTTACGTTTTAGGCTTTATGTTTTATGTTTCGCCGAAGTAAGACACGTTCGGTTATCTCGGATTCGCATTCAGGCTGTGAGGAAAGTGGAAGAAGAAGATGACCCTAAAGTGTCTTTTCCTTCTGGAAATTGTCACTAAGCGGCACTAACGCCATAAATAACAGAAATGGGATGCTTTTATTACACACTATCAATGTGAATAGCAAAAGCTCTTTTCTTTCCTTTTCTCTTACAACTTCATGCCTCAAACAACCCCTAGGCCCCTAACAAGATAATTGTGACACTGTATAATTTGTGTGAAGAACATGCGGAACAAAGTAAATGGAAATTTCGTGTTCAAAACTTTAAAACAAAAATTGTTACTGTGATTCTGTGAATTATTACATAATTCTCTATTGTAGGCAACTTATTATACTTTATATAACAATTTTTTGTTTTGTATTTGTTTTAGTCAAGGAGAAAGGAAATCGTAACAAGTGAACAACATTTTTAATTTACAAAGTGTACAATTCAAAATTCATTTGTTTATTTATTTAAACTTCAAAGTGTGAGTTTAAATTGAGGCACCCTGAAGCGTTTTTGTAAAATAACTGATTTTCTCGTTTCAGTTTTTAGTTTTTTTTATTAAACAAAGATAAAATAATGAAACATTTGTTGAGATAGAAAACAAAGACGAAACCGAACGAAATGCAGTTATAAATTATATTTATGTCGAAGTTTACGTAGTGGATGCGAGTGAGTGTAAAGAGAGTAAAGTTTGAGCTCATTGCGGAACAATATTGCACGATATCGTGCAATCACTGAACGTCAAATTAAGTGTAGGAACCAAAACTCAGTTTAAGTAAGAAAAAAAAAGAAACATTCTCTTCATATGTTGAGAATAACAATAAGAAGTTACATAAAGTTTTTAAACACAAAAACATCAAAAAGTGATAGTAATACTTTATTTGTGTTCAAATGTTTATAACAAACACGGTGTGTTAATAAATAAGGATTTATTTATTAGAGTAAGTAGAAATGATCCGAGGGAACAAATTTGGTTTGATTTTCGACACAAAAACATCAGTAACCCATAATAATTATAAAAATAACTAAAAATGTTTATAACAAAAGTTGTATATATTTACCTACATTAGAAATTATCTTGAAAGAATAATTTGGTAAAACGCACAGATTTTGATTCATTACAATTTAAAAAAAGTGAAAAATCATCAGAAATTAAACAAAGTTAAGCCGCTTTTGGTCAGAAAAACATCAAAAATTTATTGTAATAATTAAAACAGAAAAAAATGTTTATCTATACACCTTTTATCTTAGTAATATTTTTTAATAAAACGCAACAGTTTTGTTAAAATTCTAAAAAACATTGAAAATCATGACAACTGAATCAAATAAAAGACGTTTTCAATCACAAAAACATGAATATCAACAAAAGTTTATAACAAAACCTGTTCGTAATTTGATAATGTACAATTTATATTCGTGATATTTTTGAAGAAAACCCACCGCTTTCCTAAAAATCCCGAAAATGTAATTGCCGCCATTTCTCGAAAACCCAAACCAAAGATAAATTTCTACTCAAAAACAATTAAAAACATAAATTTATTATTAATATTTCAACTAAAATTCAGCAAAAATAAAACAAAAACCATCTGTTTTCCGTAACTAAATAACCAATTTAATATTTCAACAAAAACGCACAAAAACCAATAATAAACCCATAAAATGTTGAAGCAATGCGATTTGTAAGTTATAAATTGTGAAAACGTTTACTCATACCCTGTCTTGACCAAATTTGGTCGTAAATATAATTATATAAGAATAAGTAACTCACAGCATTTAACCCAAGCTGTTGAATCGATTTGGGCTGACTGAAGCTGAGTGGGTGGTTGCATAGTTTCAAGTTTCAACCATTCCCAGCTCACAAAACATACAAAATCAAAACTAATTATAATTACAACATTCGAAACAACATCAAACAAGAAATTATAAATAATCAAAACGCAATTTTTGTTTTTATTAAGTTTAACTTTTCGCTCTAACATGACGTTTCAATTAAACTTGGTTATGTATCGCAACCTACGAAATCATAAAAATAAGACTGTTGTAGGTGTCACTAATCATACAAACTAAAGTCATAACGTCACATTCACCGATATTAAACTTAAACCCAAACACAAAAAAAAAATTGAAATTCCGTTCGTTAAAACTCTAAATCTTGTTAGTCGTGCTTGCAGCATAGGCAACTTAATTAACACTTAAATTTTCTATGCCAACTGATATATATTTATAAATACGTGTACGCGTACGTACGCTATAGTTATAGGTTATAGATGTGAATAAGTGAATAAATTTACAGTAATTCTCACTCATATCCAACCAACAGAAATATAAATACAATGCACCTACTTAACCGAATGTGCACACAGCATTGTACTCGAAAATACTGATTAACCTACGCACATACGTAACGTTTTTCGTGATTATTATGCAACCCATATTACAATGCTAACAGATTTAACAGTATATGTGGTTGCATAATGTACGGATCGGATGCAGCGCGTCTTTAGGATGACATTATCACAAAATGCTTAATGCCTTGCATTCTGTTGGTGAAAATTAAATTAAACTTTTATACGATTTATGGATGTTGTTAAGTTTTGAGGTTAACTTTAATTCGGGTTTATTGTGAATAGTGTAGGTAATTTACTACGTTGATCTTATGTTAGGTTACTTATAACGTTTTGATGTTAAATCGAACGCAAAACGTGAGCATGATTAACGAATTATTGTTATGTGGATGCTTTAATCTGGTTATGTGATGATGGGGCCGGTTTGAATTGTGGTGAAAGAAATGAAAGCAAAGAAAGTAGATTAATCTAATCTCGAATGTACAAAAATTAAATTCCGTTATTATTTTTTTAGGAAATTTGAAATTTATATAACTAACGCCATCTAGCGTCAAATATATCAAAAATAAATTAAAATATAACCAAGGTAATAACAAAAAGCATTACGTTTGTTATAAACAATTTCCAATCAAAACAAAACCAAGGTAACGTAACCTATTAATATTTAATAAATTAAAAAAATTAATAACAAAAGAACGCGTATTGTAAGAATACAAATCGCATAGTCATTGTTTGTCAATTAAAACTTGAAAAATTTCAGTTAATTAGATTACGACTCACTACCGTAGGCGGCCATTTTGTGAATTGAATTTCAACTTTTAAGACTTGAAACAAAACACAATCGTTTGATATTATTTATTTATAGCGCCATCTAGTGATTTTTATAAGTTTAAACACAGTTAACATTTATTAATTGGATTTTGTTTGAATTTAGTTGAATTTGTGATGAATTGATTTATCGTTAAATGTTGCTTTGCAATAATTGCATTTATTGTGAAAACAGATGCATTTGTTGCAAAACGTGCCTTAATCATCATCATCAAACCACAATTGCGTTTAATGACACAATGCGCAAATAAACAAAATATTCAAAACGATGTGTAATTGTAATAATCATCAAGTAATGTATGTGTACGAGCATGTGTATAAATAATTTAATTTCAACGCGTTGCGTCAATGCGCGCACGATTGCGAAATATGCGCCTGCGCGTGAGTTTAACGCCGGCGCCATTAACTCCTCTGTCAATGGCAGCATCAACAAAGAAAGAACAAAAGCAGAACGCAAGAAAAGTAAGGAGATACTGACAGCAAAATAGCAATTAATATTTGTTGAGAGTTTAACTTAAGACTTTAAAACTTTAAGTCAGTTTAAGTCTTTCTTGCGAAACGAGAATGCGGCATTGGTAATGGTAATAAATTAGGTTTTCTTCTTCCTCGGTGTAATTGCGCGCGAGTGCCCTTTATTGGTACACGCGATTGGTTATGTTGTTTGTAGTTCGACTGGTTGCCGATCATAAGTTATACCGAGTATAACTGTAACGACGAAAATTATGAAGACCAGCTGGTTCCAAACAAAGCACACCAGCAACGAAACTAGGAATCAACTAGAGATAATATTGAAAGCAATGAAATTCAATACCAAGGCGATTAATTTCGTAATTAAAACTTTATGGTTATTCCCAAGAGTGGCGTTTATTTTATTGTCTTGTATATCTGTTTATTTCTGATATTTCGCAGCAAATACCAAGGTTTTTTTCGACTTTGATTTGAAGTTTGTGAAGTTTCAGTCTTTGTGTTGTTGCAATCCTATCAGGCAATAACGTTGACTTTGACTTTTGCGGATTATTACAATTATTATTTATTGTTATTAGCTTTAAGGTTATGAAGCTTGGTGGAAATTGGTCTTTGTTTCATTTTATTTCCTTGGCAATAAGTAATTACAGTCCATGGCAAGGGTATGGACTGTGGCAAACTTATAATGTGCTTTACGTGTAAATAATATTTCACGTTATTTGAGATTTGAACCTCTTTTCTGGAATAAATTATACTTAGATAAAATATAATTTAGTCTATTGGGAACAACTTTTGTTATATACAATTTTTGATATTATAATTATTGGGGAGACTGGGGATGGTAGTGACTTTTTTTTATTTGTTGAATATTTTATCGGAACAGATATTTATTTGATTCAGTAACTATCAGAGATGTTAATTTAAAAAATAATTGAGGTACCAGACTATTTAGAGCCTTTTAGCCCCTTTTTTTAATAACAATCACCGTTTCTTACCATAGTTTAAATAAATATATTATATTTAAAACAAAAATATAAAAAAACCTCTACAACAAAAACGTATAAATTAACAAAATATAAACAATGCCTTATGACATGAACCAAAAATAAATATAGCACATTTAAAAAATAAACAGATCCTAGAAGCTTATACAGTTTAGTTACTATAGTCTGAATCAGAATTCAAACACATGCAGGATAAAACGTTTTTCTTAACTCATGAGACCTAAACGTGTAAACGTGCAATGGTAATGACAAGTCACAAACTGCCCCGATGCCAAATTTGACCGTTTAATGTTAAATTAGAGCTGAAAGTATAACACACACATTGCTACATTAAAAAAGATTGTATATCATATTTACGAAAAAAAGCCATAAAGTTACTATCAATAAAACAAGTTACAGCAACATGTCGAAACACAACCAACCCCAGTCTCCCCTACTACTGGTTTTTATTGTTTTTGTGATTAAGATTTATATGAGTTTTTTGGGATTTTAGTCAAACTGGTGTGTTCTAGGAAAAAATGTTACTAAGATAAAATGTTCGTTAGTTAATACTACACCACTTTTCTTATAAATAATATTTGATATTGTATTCATTACTACTGGTTATTCCTGTTTTTGTGATTAAAATATTGAAAATTTCAATTTGTCACATTGATTTATATACAGTTTTTGCGATTTGAATAAAACTGGTGTGTTGTTCTTGGAAAAAATGTTACTGAGATAAAATTTAGTTTATTTATTACTACACAACATTTTTTAAAGACATTTTTCAATTGTTTTTATTATTATTAATTGTTTTTTGTGTGTAACGTAAAGTTGGTAAAATTTGTTTCGTAAAGTATAAAGTTACGATCATTTATTGTGATTTAACCAAAACTGATGCGATATACGAAAAAATATCACTAAGGTAAATCGTTGTTTAGTTCATTGGGCACAACTTTTTTTATAAACAAATTATGATATTTTAATTATTCCTAGAAGGTATTATTCATTTTGTGATTTAAAAATTTAAAATTCCCTTTTGTCTCATGTGTTTGTTGAGGTCTTAAGAGTTCTTTATGAGTAAGATAAGAGGTTGTTATATAACATTCGTTATAAACATATATTATGTTTTTGTTTCACTTGTAATCTAAAATTGGTATAATTTATTTCGTGCAATATAAAGTTCCGGTTATTTTTTACGTTTTAATCAAAACTGGTAAGAGAACATATCATTAAGATAAATTATCGTTTAGTTCATTGGTAACAACTTTTGTAATAAGCAATTTTCAATATTTTAATAATTGTTGTTAAAGTTGTAATCGTTTTTGTGATTAATAAATTTAAAATTTCGTGTTGTGACATATGATTTATGAGTTCTTTTAGTGATTTGAGTAAACCTAGTACGTTCTAGGAAAAAATGGTACTAATTTAACTTGTTCTACAATTCATTAGGAACTACTTTTATTATTTATTACAATAGCTTTTTACTGTTTTCGCATCAAAAAACTAGCACAAATGTATGCACCCAACATTACACTAACTCCTACCTAACAGATGACACCACTATAAGTAAAAAAAACTTCAATTGCAAAATTTTTGCTAAAATTAAAACTCAAATAAAACACAAACCAAAGATTTTGTGAATTGTGATTTATGTCTAACAGTACAAAAGAATGCACGAACTTCACCCAAGCAAGCAACCAACAGCAGACACATCGTCAACGAGTCCCTCGTTGGCGTTCGCCAAGCGTAATGTATTTTTTATTTATCTATTACCCATTACCGACGAATCTGTGAACACCGAACAAACAAAACAAAACCATCATCTCGTTGATTTCCAGTTTCCAGCATCCTCGTGTTTTCTATTATATGGGAATCACGACCTCGGCGTCGACGCGAAATTATAAGAAAGCACAGCTACTCACCTCTTCGAACTCTAAACTCACACATACCAAGCAACCAACAACAAGAATTGTGTGTTATAACACGATTTACGATTACTATTACGATTCGTAACAATGACGATGTCGAGATGCTAGCTAATGTTCTAATCCACAAATCCGAACAAGAACAAACTCTTCTAAAAAATAATCGTAATGCAATAGTAATAGTAATAATAACAATAATAATGATAGATGGTACGAAGAAAACAATAACAATCCAATAAAAAAACGCGTAAATTCGAGAGATACGAATTCGAACCAGTAACTAACGCAAATCAAGCTCAAGAAGAGACACGCAAACACTCGCAGCGGATGAAAAGAGTTTCAAGGCTTTTATATTATTGCGAGGCGCATCAAATTGTTCACAAATAAATCAATCAAAAATCGTTGTTGTTGCAGCGCGCGCTATTATGTAGTTCGTTATAAATCGATCGATCGCCTGATAGTTCCAGCGAATTGATGGACCAACAACGTCGTTTAACTATTTCATTCTGTAATATTCCACACAAAACATGGAACAAATCTTCAAGTTCTTCAATCCATTGTTATTTATAGTTGCGTAACAAAATATTTGTTTTTTTGCGCTTCAATTCATTTGGTTTGGTCAACCGTTAAATACACAACGATATTTTTGACAGCACATATAACCTCAAAATTGTATGGTCTTGGAACGCCATCTACCGTCGTGAGTGAGTACTAACTATTGATGTAATCAATGATTAATTTTTACGTTATTTCCACTAGTAATAAAACATCACGCGTAGTTTTACAACTTTGCGTTTTTTTATTTCTTCTTTTATTAGATACTTGAATTGTAACAAATCGTGTTGGTTTTCGTTTCGGTGCTCTTTATGGCTCTGCCGATTCACACTGTGCGCACAAAGTGATGACATAAGAGATTGTAAAAATTGTAATTATAACGAAAGAAAATGGAATAACGATGGTCACGTTTTGTGCTTTTTAGAAATTTTGACATTCACTCTAAAAGAGTTAAGTCTTCTCTGTGCAACCAAAACACAAATAATCTTTTTAAAGATTAACTAACCTCATTATAGTTTATTTAAGTCGCGCAAGCGCAATATTTGATTTTTTTCTTAACGTCAACTTGGTGCGCCATCTACATAAAAATAGCGTTGGTTGTATCCGTTGGAATGACATTAGATTGTGCGCACGTTTCGCGCGCACACGATTGTTGTGCTGTTGCAGCTATACGGAAAAGCATGAAAACTCTCATGAGTGTGTGTGTGTACACATTGTCTGGGGACAATAAACATTCCTCGCGGCAGTGGAGCGGCGCGCTCGTATTTCTGGTAGCGGTTGATTCGGCGTCACCAGTCACTACCGCGTTACGTTCGCGCTGGAAGAGAGACCACACAGAACCACACAACGATGGACCAGAAGCGCGTTAAAGCCCGGGAAAAGAACCGCGACTCTTGAGAAGCAAGCACACTTGAAAGCACACAACACTTTGTTCTCCCGTGTTCTTGATACTCGCGCTCGATACCTTACTTCTCTTCTACGGCTCTATGTCCTGTATGTACACTCACACTTGCATGAGCACAAAAGTAAGGTTATGTACACGTCCATATGTCCAGTTCAATGAATATGTGAACGACGTGAACGATGCGAAAGCCTCGTTCGGCTAACAAGCACTCCTCGTTCGTTGCGAAGGTTCTCTCATTCCTTCTTCTATCCTTTTGCTTACCAAACTCTCGAGCTAGTTTGCTGGCTTGCTCGGGTATGGTTTAGGATAGCTATAATGTGGCGGCAATAAATGTTACGGATTTTGTGCGAAACGAAGCCATGAAGTGTGCATGCAAAGCCAAATATAATGCGCGGTGCAATAACCACTTTGGTGGTCATGCAAAACGATCTGGTGGTGTGGCGGTTATTGGATTGGGTTACCACCACAGGTTGTGCGCTGTCAGGGACGCCATTGACCACAAGGCGCGCGCGCTGTGTTGCATTGTCAAAACAAGGAAGAAGTGTTCGCCATTGCCATTGCGCTTATCATGATCGGATAACGTTTTTGGTTGCATTTGTGTGTGATGCGCATGACTCTACGTCTCACATCGCATTTGTCACACTGGTATACAATCCAGGAAATCACACAACAACATTTTATCAAATAAATCACGAATTTAACCCGTCCCCTTCCCCCAAAAAATTAATATAAACTAAAATAAACGCCATCTTGTGTTGAAATGCAATAAAACTTTTAAATTACTAAAATTAGTAATTTATATGTTACGTAACCTTGAAAAACGATAAATATAATTTTATTGTTAATAACATAACCGTAAAGTAATACGAAATTATAGCTACCGTTTAAATGTTTTGCATTAAGAACTTTTATAAACAAAAATTGACGTGACATTAATGCTAATGACAGCACCATCAAACAAAACACCGATACAAACGGTTTAAGACCAATAAAACAATCGACTGCTTTGAAAACATTAAAACAACATTAAAATTTACCATAAACCTAACCTAACTTTACACAATAAACATAAAAATTAACCTAAAATTTTGTATGCTAAATTTAACGCTAAGCTTACATCGTCATACCCAAAACAAATATAATCTATACAAAATAAATGAAACCGTATTAGTGGTTATAACCTTTTGACATATCCTATGTTGTGCGCATGCACTGTGTGATATACTCGTATTTCCTTTTATGCGAAAGCAAAAAATGCGTAACACTTACATAAAGATACATAAATAAATGAAAAAAAGAATAAGAAATGTTTTATACCATTAATATGCAAACATGATTATTGTTTATCTTTATATATTTGTTGGATTAGTGTACGTTAGTGTTTGTTAATGTGAATTGTAAGTGTGTGTAAGTTAATATTGTTGGTAAGAGTCATGAAACTCATGAGTATGGACATGATATGACTCACCAGCTCACTGTTTCATATCTGGGCGTAGGTAACGTAGGTAACCGATTAATAAATACGCAAAAAAGCAACAAATAAAATGCGCTAAACGAGCTATGAATAATAATCAAACAACCACAATAAATGGGTGCGCTAACATGAGAATCGCCCAAAAAAATTAAAGAAATTACGACTCATTGATATTAATTAAATCTGAGAAACAGTTAAAGGTATAATAAGGAAACAAGTAGCCACTTGTGTGTATTACTTCCGGTGTGTAAAGTTACAGTAAAAATAAATTATGAAGTTAATCTAGTTGCCTAAATGCTAAAGACTTTTTGGGGATTTTTTTTGGAAATACTATAAAACGAAACGGCATATTATTTGCACTACCTTATAATAAGGTTTCAACCACAAAAAAAAGGTTAACTCAAAATTTTATAGTGGGTTAACCCCTTAACTTTTATTTCGTTTTTGTTTTGTTTCTTGTTGAGTTGTTGAATGACTCATTGAAAGATATCGTCGATCATCATGTGCAAGCCAAACAAAAACAATATTTGTTTATATGTCTTGCAACAAAACGAAAGAAAACAAAGTGCTTTGTGTGTAGTAAGTTACAACTCAATCTATTGGTTGCGATTTGATGATTTCTCCTTTCCTTTCGCTTCATTACGTTGCGTTACTGTTAATATTAACGTTAACATTAACCACGAAAATCAACAAAGTACAATCAGAGACAAGTCTTGACGATTTGGTTTGATGGCACGTAGGTTGAACGTAAACGATACGCGATGTTGTTATTGCTCATCATCTTTGTTTGCAACTTTGACTATGCGCACATAATTGCAATTGCGCACTCACAGCTCGCCAATGATGTGGGAGCGCGTACTAATTTCGTACATTATTTGCCTTTTATACACGCTGGATCATCTCAACCACAGCTTGTTACGCCGACATACCAGCAATTAAATGCAAACAAGAAAGTGTGCTAAGCCGCGATAAGTAAAATCAAATCAAATAAAATCTCTCACGCCAACAACTAAATACACAAAGAATACAAGACATGCAAGAAACTGAGATGTACAAAGAAAAAAAATTAAAATGCACATCCGCCCGAGTTGTGCATTAAATTGCATTCAATCGCATTAAGTGTAGATAAATAATGACTAATTTTCTAGATCCAAGAATCTTAAGACGTTCATGTTAGACACATTGACGTTCCGTATCGGAAAAACAACGTTGAAATGTAAAAAATAGAATGGGAACAACGTAGTGTAAAATTGTTCATTGTTCGCAAAACAGATTGAAAACGTTGGTAAACAACAAGCAACAAGAAGTAAGTAACTAAGTAAGTAAGCTTACTTGTAAGTAACTATGGTTAAATCCTAGTAATAGGAATAAGATATGTAATGTAATGTAGTAGAGTGGAGCGTGAGCAATAGTTTGTCGTGGCTCTACTTTTCGAGTGGAACTAGAATGTTGGCTGCTGCTACGATGATTTATATCTTCCTTCAGTCAACCCAGGCCTAACCCGAGCCCGAGACAGCCCCGAGGGATCGTAGACCTTGATTAGCTTTTCATTTCGAATTAATTACGTGGAAACAGAATAGATCTATTAGAATTTACTACAAATCGATAGATCTAACCTTAAAATACAACAAAAACAGTCCAAGTTCGACACAAGACACAAGTAATAAAAAAATTATGTTTGTGTATTTTGGGTTGCCTATAATAAAAGTGTGATTGTGGTTGCCTACAATAAAATTAATTTTTGAATAATAATTTGAATATTAATTCGAATAACAATAATTGCACATCTTGAAATCACGTGTTTTTGTTCTTCTCATCCCTCGATCCTCTTCGAGGGTCACTAGAGGCTGCCGTTGTAGTTAAACAGAAATACGAATCTAGGAACGTTAGATGTCGCTGTGATAGCGAAACAGCAGCGTGTAGGAATCGCTCGCTAGAGCTGTTTTCGTCAATTGTCAATTATAAAAGTCCTTGAAACAAAATTAACGAATTACAAATTGTAACATGCGTAAAATCGATTTGTAATAAAGTATATAAATAATAAACCTCCAACAGGATATAATTTTATTTTTTATTAAAAATAATTTAAAAAAACCGTGTGTAACATACGTTTAAACTGTCTAAACACAATTTGTTGGTTATGTATGAGATGTATGTTGTAAAAAATGTTTTTGGTTGTTTTTCGAACGCTGCTGTTCAGTTATGATTTAAATATGTATAACATTATAATGTTAAATAACAGAACAAAGTGTGAGAAAAATGTGAACTTCAACAAAACGCAAGAATACATACAATTCCGAAGTTAATTAAAAATGCAAAACGCTTCCAAACACAACTCACACAATTCACTCAAAATCGTTTTATTTTTTGGTTTCGCTGTAAGCCCAACCTTGATTGGTTACTTAACGTAATTCGTCACGAATATACAAATTTTATGTGCGAAATGAAGAAACAAATCGTTTACTTTACGTTAAGATTTACAACGTTGTAAATTCGAGCATATTTTTTAAAAACATTTAATGAAAATAGGCAACTAAATATGCAAATTTCAATAAAAAAATTACAATTTACAATTAAAAAATTTAAAGTGAAACATAAAAACGGTAATGAAATGTAGGCAAACCAAATAACATCAATGTGTTTTAACCTTCAAAATCTTTAAGTAAATACATTTTTTTTGTTGATCTAATTTTGTCCTAAATCTGATTTACTAAGTAATTTCATTATAGTTGACAGATAAAACGTGGTAGACTTAAATCAAACAAAACAAAAGGATAAGACGACGAATTAAGAAAATGACGATGAACACGAAAAGCAAAAGAAGAAATACATGAATAAGTCATTTAGTGCCATCATATTGTCGTGTCGCACAAAACACTATGTCATTCATTCATATCTTGCACGACAATCAAATATCATAAAACGCGACTTTGTCGTTCCGCTTGACATTGCCTGCATCATGTCACGTTACACTTGCAGTTTTCCAGCAGCTCGTAAACGTTCGTTTGTTCTACCGATTTTCCCATGCATTAAAACGCGCTCGTAAATTATATCTTTGCCGAACACCTCCTACAACTTGCACGTTCCGCGCATGCGCGCTGTACTTAAAATACAAAAGAAACAAAAATGACATCTATCGTTAAGTTTTAATATAATGAGTAATAAGGAACAAATATGTTTAGGTAAAGTAAATAATTGTGGTCGTTCTTAACGAAAACTGCAACAAAAAACTTTCGATTGTGGAATTGGCTAAATTCCCATGAGTTTGAGGTTAGGTAAGTTTAGTCATCTTAGTAATCAAGTAATCTAGTCACGTCTCATCCGGAAACTACACACATTTTGTGTTTTAAGTGAATTGAGATAAGAGATTTGATATAAATGACAACGCGTTTTGCTTAAGTTGAGTAAAGTTATGGGAAAAGTTAAGAAAGCGAAATTTCCAAATTTATGCGAAAGTTTTTATTATAAATTTTATTTTTGTACAAAAATAATTGTTAGTTGGTTTAGAAATTAACTCACAGATGGCGTTAGTTCATTTTATTTTTTAATGTTTAACAAAAAAACTAGTAAGGAATTTGTCTCGTTGGCGAATTCTTGTTTTATGTCAGCCAATCTATGCAAATGACCGATCACTGGCACCAAACCAACGAGTCTTAAGTGTCAGTTCACCGTTCACCACCCTATGCGTGTCTGGTTGCGTGTCTGGTGCATTCCAAGCTCTTGCAGCTCGAATCCGTTCGGTTCCGTTCCGCAAGTGGGCGTTCTGTTGTACGTGTTGAATTATGATTCATAATTTAAGCACGACAAATCTTTTCTTTAGCCCCAAACCAATACACACAACATATCAAAGTGAAATGTTTCGCACTAAAAAAACTACAACTTGTTTAGCATTGCATTATAAAATATAGGCAACCAATTACACGAGTTATGCGCTTGGATTGTTGTGGTAGTTGAACAGAAGGTGGATTGTAGACAACAAACGACTACCAGTTTTGCTTGACTTGACGACGAACAATAAACAATCGATAAAAGATCGAATAAATGGTATTTCGAATCGTAATAATCGAACGCAACGCAACGTTTGTTATACTTGTGGCGAGTTGTAATAATCTGGCACAAGGACACGTACATTCGAACAATGCCTAATGCGATTTATCACACAGCGAATTATGATTTGGTATTTTAATTCTAAATTATCAACTAAAACGAACTTGAAACTTTAAAACATCATTTTAACGTTGTAATTTCTTTTGGAGTGAATAACGCCATCTGCCGGAAAATATCACAACGAAACTTACTTTTACTAAGTTTATTATAGCTTATTTTTATTTAGCTGCAATTGCTTGAGGTGTGTATTGAATGCACGCATATTTATGTTTTTTGTTCAAACATTTTTCTTGAAACAACAACCCAGGCGTGGTCCTAATCGCAAACGACAGAGCATGGCGGATGTTCTCCACCTTATGCGCGCGCGCCACGCCACAGCGCCATGCCGCATATTGCAAAAAGGTCAATCTGTCAATTAAGAACGGGATTGTCTTGTCTCTCTCATGCTCTCAAACTCACTTGGCTGGTGAACTGGCTGGCTCGCGGCGTAATAAAACATTACCTAACTGAATGGCATGTACACACGTTCCAGTCGGACCGTTGCTTTGGCCTGGCCCAACTTTGGACCACAGACAAGACTCATCATCCCGAGTCGCCACAGTCACAATATCACTAACGTAATAAAAGTTTAGCGCGACCCGATGAAAGAAATAAAAGAAAGCCGGAACGAAAATCATCTCTTCTGCTCGCTGCGAATGAATAGTGCATTGTCTTATTTTTATTTAGTTTTTATTGTGGTTAGTTCCTTGTTTAACAATTAGCTCGTGTTTTGCGCTTGTTTGTTTACTACGACCAGAAAGTTTGCGCGCGTATTGTTGTGTCGTGGGTTTGTGCGAGAGTTGATTAATCGTGTGTGTCAGTCATTCAGTCAGTCACTTTGAGCTTTGTGGTGAATAAAGACAAGTAAAACCATTGATTTTAATGGTGGGAGCCTCATTACGAATGCTTATTTTGCACCTTTTTTTCTTATTTTCGTGCGTAAAAATTCGCGCCCGCTGCTTGCCTGTTCGCAATTAATCAATTTTTAGCTTTTAGTCATAAAAAACATAACCGTTAAGTTTCATTTTGCTAAATTTTATCTTAGTTTAACTAAGTATAGTATAAGTATAAGCAAAGTTTAACAAAGTAATTGTAAAGATATCCTTTGATAATTGTAAATAGTTTGTAGGTTAATTAGATGTACATTTTTTATGAAAATTTTAACAAATTTAAAGATTATACAACCTAACGCCATCTGTGGCGCATTTAAACAACTAACTAAATACAATACAAAATTTAACTTATTTTAAACTGTTCAAGTAGTAGATTAAACTGAGTAAAACACTTAGCATAGCATCTTAAGCTTAGTTTAAGTTAGCGATGTCAGAAATATGTAAAATAATAGTCTGTTTATTTGTTTATTAATTGACTATGTTATTTGAGATCACTGTATTGTAATTTCTGTTTCCGAGAATTTAAAACAAAAAATACTTTGTTTCGGAGTTCGTTCAAACAATATTTAGGGTCAATTGACGCACATTCAAATGATACAAAATATAATAAATGATGATTTATTAAGCAACAAATAATATTTTACGATTTGTAATGGCACATTTTAATATTACAAATATTTGTTAATTAATAATCTATTAAAAATCTAAGGCAATATTTATAATCTTAATACAAATAACGTTAATTATTAACAATATTTATTTAATTACAACTTGAGCAAACATATAATCAGCATTGATAATAAACCATAATTTAGCAAAAACTAAGGACTTTTATTATTTTTTTAGTTAAAAATCAAAAAAATAATATAATAAACCGTTTCGATCGTACCCACAAAAAGGGTTCAATTGTACCTAACCAGATTTTTCAGTATAAAACAATTCACAGCTAAAAATAATTTAGAGCGCATAGAGCGTCTAATCAACTATTAGATTGGCTTTTGATCGCTGCTGTATCTTGATTTTAAGCTCCATATTCACTGTTTTCGCAAATCTCTAAAAATTGAACTATTTTTGCGTTTACAGTAATTATAAAAAATAGTAAAATAAGTAGTAGGTGATTGAATTTTAGTAGGAATTGACGAGTAGCTAACAAAGAACACATACGACTTTGTCTCATTCAATTCTGATAATTTAAACCAAAAATATTTTAGACTTTACCCAAAATGACACCCAAAATAGGCAAAGTTTTAAACAAATCATAACTCAAAAACTAGAGCCAATCTCAAAAAACGGATTGCATATTCGTAATCAGCGCATCAAAATTAGTTAAAATTGATATAAATAAAAACTAGAACTTTTTTCGTTTTTTTTTTGTTGACCAATATAATCTATCTATAAAAATTGAAGTATGTATGTTTGTGGATATGTTCCGTATAATGATATCCAATTATTACGAGAAAATTTTGAATCGTTGTTTAGTCATTTTGTTTTTGCCATTTTGGGCAGTGCTGATTGCTAAAACAGTGGGCCATGCCAACGAACATTTTTGATAAGTGAAATTACAATGTAAACAATTTGAATGAGATGAATACAGTGAAATCTGGCGGGTGAAAGAAACAAATACAAGTTGATCGACTCGGCAATGAACCACTAAATTTAAAATTTGATAAATCAAATAAATTGCTACTGAAAGTCTAAAAAATGAAGGTGCCATCTTTGTCAATAGTCAATTATAAATTCATGAGCGAAAAACGCGAATTGCGGACTAGCGACTCAAGTCGGGGGGAGCGGGAACTGCTAATAATAAATATAATTTTAATCTTTACGATTATAATTGAAAAATAAACGAACAAAAGTTCCTACTTTATCGACAAAAAACCTAGAGTTTTTCCTCTATATTTCCTATAAAAACAGCACACAAAAAGTTTGATGTAATACTCAAATTCGTATTTCTCTTATTTGTCTTCAACTTATCGCACACGGTTCATGAAATATTGCCATTGTTTCAGCACTTCTGATGTTTAAACAACAACAAATCTAACATAACCTAAACAAATCAAGTAGTAAACTTAATCTCACAATATGCATATTTCTTGTGGTAATCGGTAAAAACAACAAAAAAATTAGCAAAACACTAAAGATAGTGTACTGATATACTTACAAAGCAAAAGTTTTAAAGTCCTAAAGTCGTTTTGTTCTTGGCGAGCAAGCCTAGCTCTAAATATGGGCAAGTCGGTTGCGTACATGTAGTACGCGATGGGTTAGGTTATACTTATACTCCCTTGTCGCGGCTAATTGAGTTATAAATATTGGCATCGCTACTGTTCGCCTTCGCTTCCAATCCACACATAGCACAAAACAAACGCGTACGCAAGTACAAAACAAATACCAACACACGCGGAGAAAGAAAAAATGCAATAAAATTAAAAAAACAATGTAGTACGTTGTGCTTATAACAACATCACACTAAACAAGTAGTCTTGTTATTTGTGTTGTTTTAAATTTTGTTGATTACCGAAAACAAAACACACAAACACACCTGAATATTATTTTGTGTTAAAAATAAAACAAAAACCACGCGTGTCACCACATCACTCTACAACTACATAACAAAACAAAATACTTAAAAAACGAAGGAGGCGACAAGCAGAGGGCAATCGTTTAAATTGAATTAGAAAACACACGCATGCGATGCGAGGTTTTTGAATACGAATACAAATCTGAATAAGAATCACAGCTACAATACAACTACAACTACAATTACATACATGCTGTGTATTGTAGAGCACAAAGCATTTCGCTGTGTTACAGAACAGCAACGAGCCAACGAGACAAAGAGACACGCGTGATCTAAAGAAAATTCACTTTCGGTTTATGCGTTTCAATGCGTTTAGTTAGTAATTGTATTGTTAGTGCGTTTGTAGCGAGAGGATTAAACACTCTGTGAAACATGACTTGACATAATAAACCAGAATTATTATTAATAACAATAATAACGAGCCGCATAATGCGGTCCAAATTACGTATTGCAAACACTACAATAAGAAATTCTATAATACACAACTACAGAAATAGGTAAACAAACAAATAAAAAATATTTCAGTATTTCAGTTGTTTTTTTTCTTTAAATTAATAACAAGCGATGAAAATAAAAGTTATGTGTCCACTACAATTATATTTTGTTTTTTTGTTATTTTGTTTGCTTGCAAAGCTTGAGAACTAACACAAACAAAACCAAAATAATTATAGAGGAAAACAAAACAAGTCAAATGGTGTGACATAAACATCACCAGTCACAAGTAATTATAGAGTGATGACATTACGTTAATAAAAGATTAAAAAGCCATTGAGTTGTTGCGTTGTGTTGTTGACTTTTGCTCTTAACT
This sequence comes from Atheta pasadenae, assembly GCA_030264155.1. Lineage (NCBI taxonomy): Eukaryota > Metazoa > Arthropoda > Insecta > Coleoptera > Staphylinidae > Atheta > Atheta pasadenae. The sequence continues at coordinate 65,088 of JARJDS010044677.1, forward strand.
TCGATGTCTTTAGGTGTCATCGCAGATACCTAAGTTTCTAGAGGCTACCGGAAATCCTGTGTATTTCTCAATTAGTTGTGCGCGACTTGCTATTTCCTTACATTTTATAGAGTAAGTTAACTACCATTTTATACATACCAAAAGATTTCTATAAAGTCTATAAGGTTCTATAAATGCAAAAACGTGAAGTTGCGTTTTTCTTTTGTTAAAATAAATTCCCAACGCCTACTACGCTCGCTTGGTCGTAATCGATTGATTACAGTTTAAAAAGAAATCATTTCACACTAACCCCTATTCAAAGTAATAAAACTAATTAATAAAATTTTCCAATTATATTTGAAAAATGGTAATTTGAAACCATTTGACACAGTTTTTATCGAAATATTTTTTTTATTTTCAGATAAGTCTGACACTAGGTTAGAAATAATGCGATTATCACGATTAAATTTTGACTTTACTTAACTGAAGTTAAGTTGACTTACGTTTTGTAACACTGGTAACCGTTGTAAGCGTCAAACCTGCTTTCTGGTTGACTGTTAAATATTTTTTTTCTTTCCTTGAGGTAAGTTTACTTAAGTCACAGTCACAGTTAAGGCTTAGACTTAGGCCTAGACTTAGGTAACAAGACAAGTAGTGACTTTGTGCGGTGTTAAAAGATTTGACTAAAGAAGAGGCAAAATGTATGGTAAAGTTTAAGTTATGTGACTTATCTGTTTCATCGTTTCGTGTGGCGCTTTGATTTTTGACCTAACGTCAAACAAATGCAGCAGGTAGAAAGAAATCGACAAAATGTGGTTGATGTGATGTCGAAAATTGGTGCGTGCTTCTTCAAACGTCCACGAGTTTATAAAGTTTAGCGGTTTTGTGACTTAAGTCGTTCGAACGTAACTCAGTCTCAGACCACACAGGTTGACCCAAAACATCGAAATTTATTTGTTTCGTCTAACAATGTGAATTATTAATAACGCTTTTATTGAAATAACCACTAAATCAACACACAACGCACACCAAAACCAGTTTATGTTAAGTAAGTTCTATATTTTATTTTATATCACATCCGCAAAATGTTTTTTTTTATTCGAACTTAAGAGTTTCAAATTTTAATGTACCGGTTTAATTTTTTTTATTTTTATTAATGAAGAAGAATTAGATTATTAATTTACTTGCATACTTGCAATTTTTGAAATTTTTAAAAATTCCGTTATCTGAGAAATTAAATTTTACCTAAAATATTAAATGGCGAACGTACCACCAATTAGAAAGTGATCGATTTGTCCATTTAACCAAGCGCACTAAAAACTCACCAATCGTTGAGTACTGTCTGTTCACATGAGCACACAATTTCCTAGTGATTTTCAAATCGCCTGTCGATCTGTCTACAAAGTCTACTAAAGTCTAACTAGAATCGACGAGTCTATCCTATCCTGCTTGAGAGTTCAATCGATTACATTACATAATTTGATTAATAATTATACACACCGAAGGCATGTGCAATCGCAATCGCCCCAATGTGCAATCAGCGCATTCTTCCTTCTTGATTCTTTCGATTCACAACACGCAATCATTCAATTTGCCTCAATCCAAACTAAATAAAAAAAAACTAATGATATTAATTTCTAAAACTACTACCGCCATCTGTATGGCTACGTGTGCAACATTATCAGATTTTTGCAGTTAGTTCGGTTACTTAACAACAGGTAGCGCTAGTAGGTGAAATATAAATATTCATTACAAAAAATTGTTTTTGTTATAAATATAATTTAGTCCATAACCTCATAAAAAAAATCGAATAAAATAAAAACCAACATAATAAAATCTGAGTTTTATAACATGTCAAGGTTTTAATTGAGGAAGTGTTTTATTTGAATGTTTACAGTGTCCGAGTGGGGAGCATAACGATTGGGACACACACGAACTGTTATAAAACGCGCAGACTCAATAAATAAACTGGTTAAGAAGTTTCATTCAAAATTATTCATCACTCACTGAATAGACTTTAAAGTTAATTTCACATAACCAGCTCCCAACTACATACCTACATATACACATACAAAAACTTGATACAAAAACGGTACATTTAAAACCTTAAACTTTCAAACAAACACAAAAAATAAACAAAACGCGTTTCGCGTTTATCCAACAACGACAACAAAATAAGTTTTATGGAAAATATTAAATAATGTTTATAACAAATGTTGTGCGGTATAATTTAAATTATATTTTACTTATGTTTTAGTGAGTCTTAAAAATGAATACGAAATAATTTACGCGTGCCGCGCGACATGCTATTATTTAATAAAATTAATAGCCAGGCGCATGCGCATAATACTAAACAATCGAGTTGGCTATGCGCGTGATTTTTACCCACATAGCCCGCCGGGATGCGCAAAACCAATAATTAAGATGCAAACGCCAAGATAATGGATAATGCAATGCACAATGCTTTTTATTTATTTTTGTTTGTTTGTTAGGTAAGCAATTTATTAAAAAAAAACTGAATATTAAAATCAAAACAATGCAGATACGAGACTGCAAATAACAAATGCAAAAATGTTCAAACTGTTGGGGAAAAGGAGAGCAATCCCTCCCTATTCCTATTTTTAAATATGTTTGCCTTGTTAAATCCTAGTAAACTTTAACAAACTTTGTTTAAAATCTTAAAAACATAGCGATAGATTTTGTTTATATTTTCCACATTAATAAAAAATGAAATTCCACGTATCATGCCATCAGCCCTTAGTAAGTAACTAACCATTTTAATTTTTGAGCAATCGGAATACAAAGTATAAAAAAATTCAGATTAAAATGTAAAAGTTTAATATGAAAAGTAAAAAACCGCAAAACTGAACTATCGATTTTGCTCATTAATAAACAATTAAATGCCTTATACTTACAACCCTGAGTAAATCATCCCTTTAGTTTTCGAGATATAAGTGTACAAAATACAACAAATTAATTCCAACGAAGATATTAAAGTTTAATAAAAAAAAATAGGAAAAAATCTCAAAAACTGAACTACCGAATTTGTTTAAATTTTACAACCTTTTAAACAATATAATTTTTAACTACAACCAAGACATTCTCAACCACCCTTTCATGTTAAAAAAAATCGTGAAAGAAAACCTTGAAAATATCTATATTGTTAATATATTTGTCTTGATAAATACTTGTAAACTTTAACAATCCCTGATTTGTTGTATTGTTTCACATCTAGCTATGTATGTCATACATCTTCAAATTGATAAGTGCGCATGCGCACTATAACATATTCACGTAAACAATTTATTTCCTCTTGTACCAGTACCAACAGCATCACCACCAATGACACCAACAACAGCAACAGCTCCTGTTACTTTTAATCTAACATAAGCATCAGCGAAACAAAGTATTTGTTCCTAAATGAAAAATGCGTGAAAATGTGTTGCGGGAAACAAACAATGCACTGCACACACGCAACTCGGCCAAAGTCTTGAGATAAACTCAATAAATTACGCTTGCATTGGAAATGGTACGCGTTGAAAGTACCACGCAACGTGTCACGTATTTTTTCTTCGTTACTTCTTCATCATTGTTCTCTCGAATCTCTTCTCCATACCGTTGATAGTTGAATATTGGTGTTGATGATGTTGCTGGTGATGCTGGTGTGCTGTTCAATTATTTCTAGTTCATCCAGTTTTCATCTTACACTAACACTCGCCACCTAGCCTAGACTAATGGTATTGTTCTTTGTTGCTTATTGGGATTTTTATGCGCGTAATGCACTGCGCGCGCTACAACAGCTCTTGACTTGACAGCAGAACGTGTTGGAGGACACTAGGTCACTCTTAATTGCCCGCAGACGTCGCGGACGAATACATCATACGATCCTAATGATCATTTTCCACGTGCCAACATGACCATACTTTATGGTATAATCGCCATTTTGTTGTTTTTTTTTGGTTAGAATTTTCTTTTTTATTGCAAGAAAGAAAAGTTTGTTTTGAAACGTGAAAACTATGTGTGCATTTATAAAGCTCCGCGAGTATGCGCGCACAAAGAGATTATATCGGATTACCGACATCGAGGCGCCGCGAGCCTCTTAGCCAACCCGAACCCAAGACAACCCGGCCGCATGTTGCGCAGTGCGGCAATCGCACACGCGTCTGCAGCTCACAAGCTTACAAACGAACCAAAGACTTCGTAATCCTCGCGAATATCGCGCTCGCGCGCACGCCATAAATGCCAAGGACAATCAATCCCTGCATTACCTTGTTACGTTGCATTAAACTGAACCGTACGCGTGGCTTATAGATTTTCTATTGTTATCGCCACTTAGTACTTGCACTTAGTGCACTTTGATTCTTTTATTTCGTTCTAAAACTAAACAAAACCAAACGAAAACAACAACAAAACCCTTGAAATAAAATTCAAGGTAACAATCACTAAACAAAACACTAATCATCAACATAAAAAGAAAACTTGTTGATTTTAGGACACTTTTTACATTAACGGCATTGACAATAATAAATTTTGTTTCTTGCTGCTTGTCTGTCAGTTTTTAGTCGTAAAATTGTTCAATTATTAAAAATTGAGTTGACATAGTATTTCTGTCCGTTTATTTCATTTATTTCGTACAGCACGACACGATGCTTCAATATTTCGTGTCCGCATTGAGTATAAGAATGTTTCTTCGTCTTGGCCGTTCGTTGTTGTTGATAAAAAGCGATGTGATTTTGACCTAAAGAAAAAGCCCGTATGGTATGAATTGGTGCAGGTTATGTACGTGGATGATGCTTCTCTTGCGTTGACTGGTGTGCTTGCACCAACAGAACGAACGACGCACGGCCGAGAGAATAATTCGTTGGCAAAAATGGCTGAAGGCGCTGTATAACTGGAACTGGGCTCGATAATATACCGTTTTTAATGTATCAATACGTAAACGAAACGTACACCAACTTTCAACCTTCTTTTCCAATTCTCTGGTACGCAAACGTATACGTACGAACTTGACTTTAAATACTTTTTGATGCTTTGCGGCTCATCTTATACAATACTAAGTGATACGTTAATATTACAACAAAAATAATATTGAATAAAAATTAATCTAAGTTAGTTCTTTTGGCCAACAACATCTGTTAATTGGTAAAATGCTCGTTCTTGATACAAACAATTTACGAATTTTTTAAAATCTCAAAAACTAAGCGTTCGATTTCGTTTAAATTTTTCACATGAATAAACAATTAAATTCTACGTCATCAACCCTGATTAACTTTTTAGTTTATGAAATATAAGAGAATGAAATACAAACATTTAAACTGATAAAAATATTAAGTATAATAAAATATTAAAAATCTCGCAAATTTTCTTAATATTTGACTCAATAATAAACATTTAAATACTATGTAAAATGTCATCAACCCTGATTAACCAACCATTTTAGTTTTCGAGATATATGAGTACAAAATACAAAAATAAATTCTGACAAACATTTAAAATTCAATAAACATTAATATATCTCATAAACTGAACTATCGTAAGTAATAATAAACAATTATATTCTACTTAAAATGCAACCAACCCCATCTCATCCACCGTTTTAGGTAAAAAGTTACAGCACTTGAAAGTACTACTTCATTTTATAACTTAAAATTTACATAAATTAGCCAATTGATTCTAACCAAATTTATGACATAAATAATCAATTAAATTCTCTATAGACTACCCCTTACCCTATATTACCAACTTTTACTTTCAAAAATAAACAAACTCAAAACAAAAATGTATATTTTAAGTCCTAACTCCATATTAAGAAACATATCCTCTGTACCACTCCAACGACCTAGGATGGTTATGTGTGCGTAAACACCTCAAAAAGAGATAGATGTGTTCCAATATCCGCAGTAATGTGCTTACACAACGCGGACGCAACGCCAATGCATCTTCGTTTCTCGAAGACTTCACCATAGTTGTTTACCGTTACCAGCCCGAACAACAACCAAACGCTTTGGTAGAAGAACTTGAATCTCTGCCACGATTGCAGACATCGTCTTATAGGAAGAAGAAGCAACGACATAAACTAAGATTCAAATTCACGATGATCTTCAACGTAAACTTATTCCTACCAACAATAAATGAGACCAAGACCTAGCACAAGAACAATCACAAATATGGAAAACACAAAACCCACAATTTATTTTTAAAATTCAATTTTACCTTTATTTGTTTGGATGCGAAACAAACGAATACATGTAACTTGATTTTTCGTAAAACAAAACTCACCTGAAACAAGAGAAATAAAAAAAATCAGTTGATGGTAATAAACAAAACAATGTACACCGAAACAAATGACAACAAGCAATAAAAACAAAACACAAAGTGAGACAAATAATTATGCACATGTTTTCTACGCCTCAAACCGCACCGATTTTGTTTCGCTGTTAAAATGTTAAATGTTGTATGTACTTTATTTTTAAATTGTCTTTAAATTTACTTTATTGTCCCTTCGCAGCGATAAATCGCACAACACACACCACACATGCGTGGTGGGTTCTTGTGTGCCAACTTGTAGCCTGTCAACGCGTGATATCTGCACAGATATCATTCGTCTTTCACAACCAAGTAAACCAACCAACGAACGAACCAAAGAGCGATGACAATTTTTTGTGCGCACGCTCCGCCGCCATCTTATCTCACCGTACAACAACCAGGGCGCAGGCGCGTCAATGCGAGTTTATCGCGTCTGGTAAATCGACGTGGTCGTACAATATAAAAACATTTTTACCACTAAATATTGTTAATGTCAACATATTAGTTGAGAGTTTTTTTTTTACTGTTAATGTTGCCGCTTTATTTAAGTACAAAACGCATGCGCAGGTGTTACTTGTACTTAGTTAAGTTTTGCAAGCCAATCAAGCATGCGCGCGCAATGAAATTTCGTTTATTACAGTTTGGGTTTTAACGATTTTCCGCTCTAAATCTCAATGTGCAAGAAAACTCGTATGCCACATGTGTGTGCAATGTTGCGCACTGTGGCAAATTGAATTACGTTTTAGACATTTTACGCTGCAACTGGAAATACAAGAACGTTCGCAACGTTTTTACTTTTCTTTAATTTATTATTTTCGCATTTGGAGCAATTTCGAGTTGAGCGCAGATTTCCATTCGTACAAATATACACACCGAATGCGTAACTGACAATGCAGAAAATTGAAATTCTCACATTTAATTCAAGACAAGGCAACAAATGTAAAACACTTACAACGAAATTCAATAAGAAATTTGAAGAAAAAAGGCAAGACTTGTGTAAATTTCACTATTTTAAATTCTTTGATGCTTTCCAGACAAAGGGTAGACATGAATAATGGTAGAAACTTCTGTTTTGTAACTGTATACAGGCTGAAACTAATTATTATTAACAAAGTAACATTGTTAACAATTTTTTCCAAGGTTTTTGTGTTAAAATTCGATTTATAGCAGAAATTAGTCACTTATTTAAAAACTAATTAAGTTAAAATTTTAAAATTTTGAATGATAAAGAATTAGATTCTGAGTACATACATTGTTTTCAACCCCAACTGTTAGCTACTAGTTCCAAGTCTCAAAAACTAAGAGATCGATTACGTTTAAATTTAGCACATTGATAAACAATTAAATTCTACGTCAAACGATTTCACCTACAACTTCTGCACCCTGTTAGTTTTAGAGATATACAGACCGAAAGTAGATATTTAAGAAACAAAAAAAGACAAAATCTTATCAAAAACTTAGATTTTTAATTAAAATTATTTTATTATTTTTTACAATTGATTAACAATAAATCATCAATATTTGAAATATTAGCGTGCAAATCTTTTTGTTAAAAAAATTATTAAAGAATTGATTCAATAAATAATTTTAAAAACTAAGCTGATTTTAAATCTTGTATGGATGTGCAAGCAAAGACTTAACCAGTAAAAAATATTTAAATTCCAAAAACAAAACTTCACCCCTAGTAAAATAGTAAAACTGCTAATTAATTTTAATTTAACACAAAAATATCATCCTGTATATATGTATATTGTAGCCCGTATTAATGTACTTTTAATATTATCAAGAGAAACAATCTCATCATCATTTGATGTGTACGATATCAAAAACAAATCAAAGTTATTCAATCAACGAGGCGCACGCACACTAGACCATAACGAACTCGAACGAAGAATAACGAAAGTGCAATTAAACAAATCGAAACGCATAAATTATGCGAAATGCTTAGGAAAGCGAGGCGTAGTTGAGATTTTAATATTCAAACAAATGAACGCTTCACTAACGAGTATCAACACAAAACACACGCAGACACAAATTAATTAAACGCCAAAAACAAAACACTCGAAGGTGTAACGCAAAAATAACAACAGAAATAAAACCCTAACGAGACAACAGAAACCGATTAAAGTTAACGAAAAAAAAAAACAAAAGAATAATTAAATAACTATTCAACTGTTTAACTTTTTAAACAATAATCGAGAACTCAACTTTCAGAGTAGTCTCAAGTCATGAGATCCTCGACACAAAATGGCGCATTTTTGCATTTTAAACACGCACGATTAAATTAATTGAATTAATGTGTGAGAATGCATTAGTGGCAATGAGTAATAATAATTTTCATTCTTAATTCTCGATTTTCTCTTTTTGAGAGCGGTGCGTTTAAAACTGTAATGCGATTTTTTTCTTCAACGAAAAATTTCCAAAGCTTTTGAGTAAAATGTATTACTAGTGCTCTTAATAATGTGTAGAAAGTTTGTGATTTTCTTCACTCTACAATGTTAGAGTGCATCTGAGCAGAAACGAAACTTAACTTAAGACTAAAACTAACTAAACTTACGACTTGAAACGACAGATAACATTTGGAATGTATCTATCAATTCCACGCACTGATATGTAGGATTTTCATTCCAATTGGAGAATTGGAGAATTTGCGAATTAAGCAAACGGCGTCGATCATCAAAAATCGCGTTCCTTATTCGCATCAATTGGGTTACGGAGTAAGCGAGTATAACTGACTAATGGCTAAATAAGGAAATTGCCCGGTCTGCGCATGCGCTCTTTATTAAACAAACGACGCGCACGGACGAACGACATGGGAAAATTCTGCAACGGAGCCTAATTGATGTTGCGCGAGTGAGGTTAGGTTCGATGTCGCGTCGCGCAATTGCTCAACGCGCGACGAACAGTTATGTTACGATGCATACACCGCACACACACACAAAGTTAAGTACAATGTGTGTATGTGTTTGAGAGTAAATGCGTGGGACTCGATGGAATTATGTGTGCGCTAAAAATAACAACGATATTCAATTGTTTGGTGGATGCGTTTACTTGGCGATTGAGTATATAAGAATATTAATATTCAAAATTAAAAACAAAACAATTGAATGATTATGAAAATAAAATTAATGGTATTGTGGCGTAATGCAATTAACTTGACACGCATTAATTCGTAACTATTATTTTTTGTTTATAATTACAAATGTGATGAAATATTGGTTGAAGGTAATTAAATTATTTCTTTAAGACGAATAATCATGGTTTTCTAATGGAAATATTAAATATTGTTTATTACAAAAATTGCAAATAATTAACTAATAATAATAAACAATTTAAAGAACTTAAACTCCCTATTTGTAATTAAAATTGTTTATAGCAATAGTTGTAGATAATTGTAGATAATTAACCATATGATGATAGAATCCATCATTTTTATTGAAAATCCTGATAAACTTGTAACTTATGCAAGTATTTAGCTTGTTTTTTACACAAAATATTCACATACTCCTTATTGTAATTAAAGTATCAGCAATTGTTTATAATAAAAGTTGTAGATATTTACCAGTAACAATTTATCTTAGTAAAATTTGTTGGTATAACGCGTCAGTTTTATTAAAGTAAGTATTTGCCATGTTTTTTTACACAAAACAATCAAAATCTCCTATTTTTATTAAAATATCAAAAAACATTTCTAATAAAAGTTGTAGGTAATTAATTAAAAAAACAATTTATCTTAGTAACTATCTTTGATGAAATGCATCATTTTCATCAATTTTGCTAGAAACCCTAAAACTCTGATAAGTTTGTTACCAAGTAGACCAAGTTTTTTGACACAAAACAATCAAAAACTCATATTTTCAATTAAAATATAAATAAGGTGTAGATTATAAGTTGTAGAAAATTAACTAATGAACAATTTGTCATAGTAACTTTTTTGAACAATGCAGCAGATTTACCAGAAACACAAAAATTAACCTCCATGAGCATTACAATTTTTATCAAGTTTTTGCACACAAAACTAGAAAAATTCAATTTTCCAATAAAATTATCAAAAATTGCTCATAACTAAAGTTCTATAAAATACCTTAGTTAATTTTTTTTAAATTTTTATATATAAAACCAGTGGAATTTTAAATTATTGCCTTGTTTTTTCTTCTAACAAGCCTCAAGACTTCTTGTTAAACTAAAATAACACTGATTGATTGCGATTGGTCCGAGTAGAATTTCAGCGTTCGTAATCATCGAAGTAAACGTCGTTTCCAATCGCAATCCCACTGCGATTGAGATTCGAAACATTTCTTTGTTGCGCGCATTTTTCCAGCACACGCAAATTGAACAATACCCTTTTACGTAAGACTTTTATGCGGAAATTGTTTCCATTATTTCGCCGCGCTACAACTAAGCAAGCAAAGTGCATTTTCCTATAAACGTTTCGGCTACATTTGTGGACGTCGATCGAATTCTTTTGCCAACATCAAACGCGTTCTAATGCTGTCTTGTCCGAGTGTGCAAAAAGGGGTCCAATAGACTCGCGAGAAAGCCAACTAAGCAACCAGCTAGTTGTAGCCGACACTATGCTGAGCAAGTGTTGTTACGTGAACCGAAACGGCACGGGAAAAATGCCGGTTTAATGTAATTACATTCGATACAATTAACATGTCTCCGGGCCTCGAGACGTCGCTCGTCGGTTACCATCGAGTCGCAGTCGTACGGGCGCGTTCGCTTTTCCACCACACATACGTACTATTTTTTTTTATTTGCAATCGATTTCTCGAGTTAATTACCCTGAATTCTTTGGTGCCTATATGCGCGCGCGTCGTCGTCGCCGGTCGCGGCAATATCATCCGCGGATCGATTGCACTCGTGCAATTGAAATTCTTTGGGATTTTCTTGGAAGACGACGCGGACAGACTGCACTTGTGTGCCGGTTGCAGAGTGTAACACACAGCTAAGTAAGATGCGCACGAATTCTACGCATTGCTTACGCGCGCGCGCAGCAAGGTCAAGTTACGTCCACGCACGCGTAAAATGCGCATCCTCGAAAACAACTGATGGTGCACATTTCTTTCTTTTGATTTCGAGAAAACACGGTTTATAGAAATATAAAATATCAACAAATATTTACAACAAAAATTGTTCCGAATAAAGGAACCTACAATCTTAGTGACTTTTTTGAAAGAATGCTCCAGTCTTCCTTATACCGCAAAATTATATTTATTAATAATTAATTAATTATTAATATATAAATATTAAAAATGTTTAATACAAAAAAAACAGTTGTACGTAATATAGCAATACGCATTTAATCTTAGTAACATTTTTTGATAGAACGCACCAGTTTTGCTAAAATCTCAAAAAATGAGATAACATTTTTAGAAATAAAACACAGAAAACTCAACTTTCTAATAAAAATAGCGATAAATTTTTATAACAAATTTTTTTCCTATTGAAGTAACCTACAAAATTTTATTTTTATACAAAAGAAAAACAGAAAACTGTAGTTAATAATAAAAATATAAAGCAGTTTTGCATGCAGCATTGAGCAGTTTTACTAAAATTCTAAAAGATGATTTAAATGCCGGTATTTTGACTTCGAATCATGTTTTTTTATACAAAAACACCAAAAATTGAAATAAATAAAAAAATATAACAAAATGTTTATAACAAAAGTTATTCCTAATAAACTAATCTACATTTTATCCTAGTAACATTTTTTAATACAACGCATAGTTTTCTCATAAAACTCATAAATATCCATAATAGAAACATGCGCATTTGAATGAAAACTAGTTATTACCAATCATTAAGACTTAAGTCTTGAGAGCAGTACTTTCAAACAGTACTAAGGGATTTTAAAAGAAAGTAAGATCTCTCAAGACTCGGTCTCGAAGCCGTTGAAAGCCTTACAAACTTCAAATCTAATATCAAAGAATGTCTTCTTTCATAAATGCGCGCATCGATTTGTGAGTGACGACGTGCATTCGTGCATTTTCCTTCGTTACCGCGCTGAGCCTCTTCTACGGAGATTTTATGGCTCGAGATTCCTCGCCCAGATGCTAAATAGGGTGCATTCAGCGGCTCATAATCATCATAATTTCCACATGCGGTCCGATACCGATACGATACGTATACTTTTACTTGTGTGTACAAAATGACGATGGTCTATTCATTGCTGAGTAGAACTGAGTAAAGCTGAGTAAGTTTACATGTCGTGCATGTGTGTGAGTGACGCTCTCGAACTTGAACTCTCTTCTTTCTTGTCGTACTTGGATTTCCATACTTATGGCGCGCGCTCGGCACGCATGTAAATCCTGTCGCGGCAGGAAAACCTCGCATGCTCTCATTAAAATACGTCTTGAGGTGATTTCGTATTCTAATGACGAGTCGCCAGCGCCGCGCCATCACCATCGCTATGCGCATATTTACATTCATTTTAGTTGCGCTTCACGCAAAAAATGCGCGGAGAAAACGAACCGAAGCGGTATTTTAATTGATACGCGATTAATTTGTGATTGAAAGTATGATGTCATGATAGCTGGCATCGAGTATCAATATTATTAACTTGAAAAGCAATGTTCTGGTACTGGTAACCTGATTCTCTATAAATTTAAATTTTACTTCTTTGATGATTTGTGATTGTAATTTATTTGGTTTTGTCGTGTCGGATTGTATGATGCAACATTGCGAGTTGCAGTTGCAAGCTGCCGTTATGCTGGTTCATTGTTTTATTAATTTTCGCCGTAACAATGGCGTAGCAAGCAATGATTTGGCGTGGGTGTGCGTGCGCGCAAGCTATCGCGCGATAAGAGAACGGACGCGTTTTTACGATTTCACAATAGCGCAATTTATGAACACATTCCTTATCCGGCCAGGGTGAAATCAAATTGAATTACATCCTAAATGGGTTGTGGCAAAACTGTTAATATTATCATTGTTTTGATTATATGTACTTGTATAGTGACGTCATTAAACAAATGTAACTTTTCGGAGTTTAAAAAAATTTAATTTCTTATTGTATTGAGTGAATTATGAAAAAAAATTACTGAAAGGTAATTTGTGAACAATTCAATTTCAAACAACTTTTGTTTTATTTTTGACATTTTTATTAGTTTTCCTTGTTTTTGTAACGAAAAACATGATAATTTTTTTTTAATTCGGTAACTCCGAGTTGGTTTTTGTGATTTAAATAAAACTGGTGCGTTCAATCAAAAAATATTACTAAGATAAAATATAGATTAGGTCAATTGGAATAACTTTGGTCATAAACATCTTTTAATATTTTGACTAGAAATTGAAGTTTTTGATGTTTTTATACCAAAAAACATGAAATTTTATTTGAACTTAGTAAATATAGTTGTTTTTTGTGATTAAACAAAACTGGTGAGTTATACAAAACAATGTTATTAGGATAAAAGATAGATTGTGTCAATAGGAATAACTTTTGTTATAAATTTTTTAATATTTCCATTAGAAATCGGAGTTTTTTTTTGTTTTTGTAAAAAAAACACGATAATTTTGTTTTAAACTTAGTAACTTAAAATTGTTTTTTGTGATTTGAACAAAACTGGTACGTTGTATCAAAAAATGTTACTATAAAATATAGTTTGTGTGAATAGGAATAACTTGTGTTATAAACATATTTTTTTTATTTCGTTTAAAAATTAGAGTTTTTGTTAATTTTATAGCAAAAACCATGGTAACATTTCTATAAAACGTGGTAACTTTTAGTTATTTTTTTGCGATTTATGCAAAACGGGTGCGTTTTATCAAAAAAATACGACAAATTGTTTATTAGTTAATTCTCTACAACTTTTGTTATAAACAATTTTTAATATTTAATTAAAACTGTCAGTTTTTCACTATTAAATTATTGAGTAAGAAAAAAACTAAATAAACTTCCATTTTAATTAATAAAAATTGTCTAACAAAAAAATGCATGTAGTATTAATAAAATGTTAACTCGATTAATACTGCAAGTAATAAAAAAAAACCACGTAACCCATTTCAATCAATTTAAATTCAAATTTAGCACATGCGCACCATCTCGAAGACGCAAAATTAATTACGATTACACAAATTCCGCTCGTTTGCTGGCCTGGCTTGGCGCGGATTAAAGATTAAAGATGATTACGTAAAATCATAGAAATTAGGCTTGATGTGCGCGCGCATTGCTGCTGCTGCTGCCTTGCGCGCCCATAAAGGCGCCGAAACGTAATTAAATTAACATCCGTTTTGATGAGGCCTCATCATCGCATCTAATTGCGTGTGCGCGGTCGGCAGCTGCGCAATTAGGTCTCTGTAACATTGCGTTTCGTCGTCGTCCTTTCCGATCGATTGATTTTAATAAAAATCAACAACAAAAAATACGAGAAAGAAAAATTGCCACGCGCTGGTAACACACTCAAGTGAACTGCGCATGCGCAATGCACACACGTGGAACGAACCTAGCGACTCATTAGTGTAATCATAAAACGCATACTCATCAAACTTTTACTTGCACCGAAAAGCAAGAAACAAACGTACGTGTTAAACATTTATGACATTCTTATCAATTTCAAAATATCACATATTTCGGCGCTGCGTGCCATAAAAACAAAACACGTCAATGTCCTCCTCGGTGTGCGATGTGCAGAGAGTGAAAGGAATTTTCACGAATGTTTACGAGCGTTATTAAGTACAAAGTTATTGGAAATTCTTGAACTTGCACTTCGGTCAGAATTCGTGTTGGTAGACTTGAAGATCTCGTCCGAATGCATATTAATTGCAACCGAGTGAACCAACCGAATGCGTTGTTTTGTTTTACGACTTTTTAACTTCTTATTTATTGCTTCGACGCCGTCGCGTTTGTTTTTCCTCACACACAGCATGCATTTTGTTTATTTTTATTTATTTATGTTTATGTTAGAGAACACTTTCTATTTTCATCAATTTCCTTACGAAATCTCCGCGTCAGAGGAGTCAGCAGTCCGTCCGTCAAGTATGAAGGCAGCCAGTTTGTTGATTTGTGTGCTGCATTCATCAACATAGATGGATGACGACGATGTGTTTGTGTTACCTGCTGGTATTGCATGCTGCGTATGTGAAGTAATTTGATGCAACCGCTGTTATCAGACTGTCAATGACATTAGTTGGCCGGGATATTTGACGTGGTGTCGGTGTGTGCTTGTGTTGGGAGCGCTGAAGAATTCATAGGGTCATAAATAATTTTGACCTTTTTGTTAGTTTTGTTGGTTTAGTATGTTGTAGTATGTAACATAGTTGTTCATAATAATTTTAACATGACAAAAGTGCAGTTTAGAGATAAATAAATAATAAATTGTTTAAATAAAAGTTTCTATAAATAATCTGAATAATATTTTTTTGGTACAATTTTGCATTTTCGATACAAAAACAACAAAAACTCTAATTTCTAACTTGAATAAAAGAATATGTTTATAACAAAATTATTCGTAATTAAACAACCTACAAATTATGTTCATAACTTTTCTGCTTAAACGCACCGATTATTTTTAAATCACAAAAAACATCCAAAAATTACGGCGTTCAATAAAATTTTTATTATGTTTTCAGTACAAAAACGACAAAAATATAATTTTTAACAAAATTTTAAATAAATGTTTAAAATAAATGTTATTGGTAGTTTAACAACCTACAAAATTTGTTTAAATTATCAAAAACAACAAAAAGTTAGCGCGATCAATACAAATTTTGTCATGATTTTCGCTAGAAAAACAACAAAAACTCTAATTTCTAATAAGAATATAAGAAAATGTATATAAGAAAAGGTTTTCGTAATTAAACAACTTACAAATAACCGTAATTGTTTTTTTGATGAAATGCACAGGTTTTGTTTATATTTCGACAAATAAGCAAAGTTACCGCGGCGATTATACAAATTTTATCATGTTACAAGAACAACAAAAACTGTAATTTCTAATAAGATTATGAAAAAATGTTTAAAACCAAAGTTTCGTAATTAAACAACCTACAATGCATCTCAATAACTGCCGAAAAATTATACTCTACGTCTACACCCTAAAATACATAAAAGTTTATTTAATTTGTTTTGTTTATTATTTTAAATGCACAGGTATAAACGTCATAGCTGTTTATTATTCGTTATAATTTTGTTTCGTTTATTAAATTTTGTTTGCAGGCTCTGTTTGTCAATTCCTCATACAGTCCCCGTTATACATTCACGCCAATTACAACGAAAACTATAAATGTAACACAATTTCAACATTTCTTTTTGCACACACTCGGTGCGCCATGAAATTTAGAAACACACATTAAACCCAACACAAAATGTATGTAACTCATTGTTGTTATTATTATTCTTATTATGCATCCAATGACTTCACATGCGCGCATAATGCATAACAAACCGAGCGTAATAAATAAAAACAACCGAATTGAAACTCAAACAAATAAAGAACAAAACAAAACACATTACATTACTTAGTAAAAAAAAAAAAACATTAATAAAGTTAGGTTAGTAATTAATGATGTAAGTGTAACATATTTAATATTTAATTTAAGACCTCCAACAGTAAATAGTTAATTTATTGTTTGTGCTCAGTCACTTTAGTAACTTAGTTATGTCATTTCCTCAAGTTAAGAATTAATTAAAGTTGAGTTAAGGTAACTTAAGATTTACTCAACTTGAGGATGCTTTAGTGAAGTTAAAATTGAGTCACAAAATGGCAAAAATAAAAAACGATGCAACAAGCTGAAGAAGTAACAACCAAGAGCGAATAAATTTAAGTTGGCTGTGTGTTGTAAGATCGAAAAACATCGCATGATCTCGCATGATCATCTTGGTCTCGGCTGTCGACCATCAACATCGGCATCCGAAAACCGTTTAATGCTCCACTAAACCGAAAAACCAGAGTCACAGCAATGCGCAACACGACGTGATATCGACAAAAAACAACGCAAGACTTCACTTAAGTTAAAGCCTTCTTTCTGTTAAAGCAACTAGGTAAGTATTACCGATTTAGTTTATGAATTATGACACAATTTATTTATGACTTCTTGCAAAAATATTGTTTATCTTCTAAGCAATAAATAACATTAAATTAAAACAAAACTTGTTAAGAATTACATCATTACATGGGGTATAGCTAAATTAACCTCAATGTTGGGTGTTTGACACCCAAATACCAAATGTTTGAGGTTATGAACATTTCTAATGAATAAAAACTATGATATTTATAATTTACTTAAATTTAATTGAGATAAATCCTCAAACTTCATCTATTATCAATTTTAACCTAAAAACTCATCTAAAAAGTAGCTAACCTAACCAAACAATGTAGGTATTTAGTTTACGACTTTCCAAGAACTTATAATAAGTTATTAAGTAATTTCGCCATTTTTGGACGAATCCATTAACATTTAAACAATACCGAAATAACAATACAAGAAAAAAAGTTCAAATGTCAAACAATGTCAACAACAATAAAATAAATCACTGTTTCCCCAACTTACAATACGAGTATTAAGTTATAAAAAACTCAATGTATGATGTAAGTTCCATAACTGAATACAAATAGAAACAAACATTCAAAAGTGTGACTTTTGGGACGATCATTTTTTTGCATTTTTCGGTCCCCCCAAAGAGACGGGTTATCGACAGTATCCGCACGTATGAGTGCATTAGTGTGTGTGTGTTCGTTTATTCTATTGACCAAAAAGTGCAATAAATCACAAACCGGTCCCCTTGTTGTGTGTAGTCTTCCGATGCTCAATGCTCGCGCTTTTATACTCCCGAGAGGCTTGCGCGCGCACTAGACTTACTTCATGGGTTCTTGGTTTTCTTGTGTTTTGTGTTGCGCGCGGTGCGTTCGTTCACATTTGTGCTTGCGCCTTGCCGATCTTGCACATTGTAACGACTCAACATTGATAAAAATAACAAAACAAACTCATAAAAAACAAATGCTACTTGATTGTGATTTTCATATTTTGGGAAAAAAAACTAATGCCAATCAAGTCGAAACAAAATTTGTTTGTTTGTTTTTACTCTAGAACCCTCAAAATAAAACAATTGAATGTTTAGTGTATCTGACTTTGAATTTTTTATTTTGCAGCAACTGCAACAGCACTTTACTTAAAGCTTGTTGCTTGTTGTTGCTGAGTGTGTGCTGGGTTCGGATGCTCACCTGCAGCCCAAACGCCACGCAGAGGCAGGCGAATACCGGTTGTATGCGTTTTCGACCGCGCTGCACTAGCGGCGAGCGGCCGCCTGAAGACGAATTGGACGAAGATGCCCAGTGTGCCCACCACAAAGTAAACCAAAAGTGTACAACACCACAGTTCACTCAATATTTAAACAATTAGTTCGAGTTGCTTGAATAACCAATCAGTCAACGCAACTAACACTCTAAATCCACTATTGATTTCAATAAACGAACACAACAATAATTAATTTTAAGTCACAGTCACTTGAGTAAACACCATGTTATCACAAATCAGTTGTAGTTATTGTAACAATGCGCCAATGATTAAAATACTAGTGCGCAAGTTGCAAGTTAAGTCCAAATCTGCTGGTTGGTTGTCGCGTTGTGAGGTTATCGTGCTGCGCGCGGTGTGAGTGCGAGACACGACGCGCAGCCGCGACCGTCTCAGAGGGACTGACTCGGATCGCGACCGAACTGAGCAAGCGCTGCGCGGTTCTGGTGCGCACCGGTGCTGAGGTAAGATAGGTGCCGATGGTAAAAGTCGGCTGAGCATGCTATGCGCTTGTTGTGTTCTGTTCTGTACCTTCTACCGCATCGTCCAGTCGACAGAGTCCATCGGGTCAGTTCGTATCTATCTATACCTGGATATAGATTCAAGTGAGGTATGCAACAGAATCGCAAACAATTGACGAAAAACTAATTCCAATGAATATTAACCTCTCAAAAAGTTTATAGTACTGTAACGCCATCTAGTGGACAATAACTTAACTTTGCTAACATTGTTAGTAAAGTAAAAATTTATTAGGATAGATTAGAATTTAGTATTTATTACTTACTTCCATTGTCTGTGTTGGTGCGTGTTTTTGTGTGTGTGTTGAATTTGAATTTTCGCAGGTAATAAAATATAGTCATCCCAATCTGCAGAGATCGGCGATAACGACCGTTCAGTGTGTAGTTTGTTGTACTTTGCGTTTCCATTTAGATTAGAACATTGTGTGTACATTGTGCGTTTTCACACCGTCGCAGGCGTCGTCGCAACGAAGAGAAGTTGGCCGAAGATGGACGGGTAATAAACCACCGGGCGGCTGAGCGTTATGCCGCTACGGCTGCGGCTTGGAGCGGCCGCCGCAAATATATGCCCTTTCAGGTTGTAATCTACGAGTTCATACGGCACACGGTGCGCAATGGCGCGCGCGATAACGGCCGAAGACTTATTGCCGCGCCGCACAAAGGATGGACATAACCTAGCATAGGCTAACAACATGGCTGCGATCTAAGACTAACGCCTCGTCTTTGATTCTAAAACCTTTATTTTCACAAGTTAGATTAGAATACGGCGGTTTTGACAAAAATGGTCTGTGATTCTGTAAATCAAAATTCGATTAGATTCGAAAGTCAGACACAATCTGGTGCAAGGCTTTCCCATATGTAATTTTTCCCTCCGTCATTTTTATTGCACTTTACTCGCAATCACATTCGATTTAGCATAATTTTATGCTTTTGAACGGTGAGAAATTGTGTTTTGTCTGTTTGCCATTTTCAATTGGCGGCTGTCGCAAGCGCATAAGTGCCCCGTTCATTTTTGGGTCGATTGTCGATTGTCAGTTGAACACAAAACAGAAATAGAAAAGCTTCAATCACACACAAGTTATCTGCATCTGTGTGTGTGTGTATGTATCGGCAATCACCGATCATACGTTTTGTTGTTGTTGTTCGTTGGTGGAGCAAAAATCGTCCTGTGGCCAAACGAACGAAAGTGTGCAAGTCGCAAGTCATTAAATCCGAATCGGCATGTCCGTCGCGCACGCCGTTTGGTTGCAACAATTGGACACGGTGCGCACGGTGCACACAATGCGCGCACTGCACGACCGAAACAAACCAACAACAACGAACAACGAATAAGACCGGTGAACGCAAATTTCTACAAAACTCGGACAGATAGATGCCTAGATGCCTAGTGGATAAACTGTGTGTGAGTGTGTGCAAGAAGGCATAAATCACAATTTAACGACTTTATCGCGGCCGGCGCAAATTTATTATGTGACAAATGCGCGCCAACAAAACGCGACACGACACTATCTCACCCCAATCGGATATTGGTTTAAACAAAACAACAACAACAAAACAAACAAAACACAAAAGAAACGAAGTAAATAAAAAACAAAACTGTGACTTACAAATACCAAATCAAAAGTTATCGATAAAATTATATAATAAATGCAAATTTTGAAGGGGATACATTTTCATAAAATAGTTGTTGTTTTCTTGAACATTACTTTAGACTTTTCAAAGTAATTAAAATATTATGCTGTTTGATTTATATGATCAAAATAATAGTAAAATGTTCAATTGTTAATTGTACCGCAGCGTCAGCTATCGGATTAAAGCTGTCATTAAAATTGTAAACGCGTTATATCATCGAATATAGTTCTTTTTTTTTAACAATTATAGGACAATTATCTGGACAAGTTATACAATTTTTACTTTAGAAGTGCGCCATTTAGCCAAACATTTTTCTACTTTTTTTAGTCAAAAAAATGATTATTTTATTAATTTATTAGTCCGACTGTGGACCCTGAAAAAAACACGCAATCTCAAAAACACTGTACAGCCCCATTTTATAATAAATCCTTTCAAAAAATGATTGTAATTAGTCATTAACAAGTGTAATACAATCACATTAATATTATTTCGTTGTATTTTGTAGTATTTCTATAAAAATCCCAAAAGCCTCTTATTGGTCTTTAAGAGTGCCAACTTTATAGAGTTACCCTTAGAGTGGCGACATCTATTGCACGCAGCGCCAGAATGAAATGTATAAAATTATGAAATTACACACTATTTATTTATACTAAATGCATATTGCGAGGAAGACCGCCCGGTGATGATGTAGTGAAGTCGAAGGAATAAACGCCGTACCATCATTCGAAAACGTTATTATCGCGCTTTGGAGGGCGCGAGCGGGAAGGAAGGACGCGAAGGACAGACCTCCCGCCGGTGTTTTTCGTCTTGCGCGCGCGCGCGCTCCACAGCACAAGTAAAGTTAATCTGCGATAATTACAATGGACATTAGAGCGCAAATTATAGTAAGTAATGGCCAGCCTGCGGGCACATATTTTTGTAAGTACACACACACAAACCAACCAAAGTGTTTGCTCTTTGCCCATCGCGTAGTTATTTTATTTTCGCGCCTTGCTCGTAATATTCTACTTAGTTATACACGAAAGTACTATGTGTTGCATACGTTAACAAAATGATTACGTTTCTGACCAACGTCATCTACTGGCGCTATAACTACCCACGATTTTTAATTAAAAAATTAAATTTAGATTAGTTTGGTTTGATTTTTGTTTGTTTGTGAGTTTAAAGGGTTGTAATTGTAAAAAAACCATTTGATCACATGCGCACCTCCACCACCGTTCCACCGTTGCTGGAAGGCATTCGTTGCTTCCTTCGTACCTACTTACTGAAGTAACGTTGGTTGTGTGTTGCGCTGTGAGAGTCGCAAAACTGCATTCCAATGATATATTCAACCCGAGTCGTCGTTTTTTTTGGTTCCGCGTGTCTGTGTGTGTTTGTTGCCGCCACCGCTTGCTGCGTTTTAAATAAAACAATTGCCTATCGCGCACAAATACAACACGCACACAATTCATTCCATCAAACAAATCATGTTAGCCATGGATTATTTCCAATAAAAATCGACTTGATTTGTGTGTGTTTTAGTAGTCACAAGTAATTAATTCCTAACTGCTATATAATTAATTACATAATTTACGTGTGTGTGAGTGTGTGCGTGTTCTTTTTTCATCGTACTTTATTTCATATTTGAATAATAGTATTAGATTATAAAATTATGCGGAAAGTTTAAACGCTTGTAAGTAAAATGGTAAGAATTCCCTCCTATAGTTCTTCGTCTAGTAACCAACAACACAGTGTGGTTATTCTCAAGCTCGTTGGTTATTATTATTATTATTACTCGTCGTTATTAGCATATCGTAAAATCTCGCGGCTAATAAGCGCGCATGAATGGAATTTTGTTAAGAGAAAAAAAATTATTAAAAATTAAAAATTTGAAAACTTGCGTTTGTTTTTATTGATGAATGCTGCCTCGGGGAGGTAAGTCGTGCGAGGTGTCATTAGGATAATTAATTGCTTGATTTTTGCGCCCAAAAAGTCTGCGTTAATTAACACTCGCATCAACAAGCACTTACTCGTTTAAACAGTTGACTAACTAACTTTACAATCTTTGCTGTTTTTTTTGTGCTAGTGTTCCTAATAGAGTTTGTAATCATTTGCAATCATTTGCAATGTTACCAAAAAAAACACGTTGAGTGTATGAGTTAATATGTTTATATGGTCGAGTGGTTTGCTATTTAATATTTTCGTAACAACCGGGCCTCGGTCATTCTTGGCCGACGACGACGATGACGAATTTTGAAGGTTCAAGTTGAACGAACCGTCGAAACAAATCAACGGACGACCCGAAGGCGACGCGCAACGAATCATTAGTTATTCGAATTATTCAAATTTACAAATCACTTTCCATCATCATGGGTAATCAGTCGGATGGCCGGCTGGCTAGTCGAGCGAGGAATATATTTGTAGCCAATGTCGTAAAACAACGCGAAAACATTCAAAAAAATCATACTCGAACTGAGGAAGAAGAAGAAGAAGAACAAGAACACGCGATACGTTTTGAGTTTTTATGGTTTAATTAAAATTGATATTTATGCCATGTGTGATTGTTAAACACGTTTGTTTTGTGTCGGACATGGTTATATTTTGAGATTTATTGATAGATTTAGTGTAAAAGTATCAAAATGTCTCTAACATTTTAGCTAATTTTGTAAATATGTCACGCTTTCTGTATTCTTTTAAAAGTTTTAGTCAATAAAACCGTCTAAAAGTGATACATTTTTTGTCAAAACCTAACTAAAACAATTCTGTTAAATCTCTAAACCTACCCTTATTATAAACATTTTGAACTTAACAGTATAACCTCAATTTTGTATGTTTTAGTTTAAAAAAACAATTTTTTGACGTTTCTAACCTCAAAACCTACCAAAAACTATAATATTAAGTATAAAAATAGAATCTAATGTAACTATCAAAGACCCTTTCAAAAAATATATAATTTAATAATTTATTAATTAATTTAACCTCAATTTTCTAAGTTTTACACTAAAATCCGTAATTTTTTAAGATTCTTTATCGTCTAACCCAGGGGTCTCCAAACTACGGCCCGCGGGCCACATCCGGCCCGCGGACGGATTTTATAAGGCCCGCGGAGAGCTAGCATACTTGAAAACTCCTTTTAGAGCTTGCCTATGCTTCAATTGCATATTTTAAAGATTTGGCCCTCGGAACTTACTGGAGCAATCAGTATGGCCCTAAGGC